>PVKB01002321.1:0-287416 GCA_004027205.1 Ctenodactylus gundi
AAAAAAAAAAAAAAAAAAAAAAAAAAAGGATAGAGTATATGGATGACTACAAGTGATGGCTAGACATTTGTGATTTTAAAAATACGCATGTTTTTCATTTATAGTAGAAAAGACTTCCAAGTTGGTACATTAAGGCTTCAAATAGTCACAGGTGTGCTCCTGTTGTTTTGGAAGGCAACTGAATTTCTTTGCCTATTTGCTTGCAAGCTATTTTCTCTTTTCTCTTCCAGCTGGAAGTCGCTTATAGCCCCTCTCAGAAGGAATTATCAGCACAAACAATGCAGATTGTAGAATAAGAACCTCTGAAACAAAAGTGCATGCTCAATTCTCCCAGGTAAACATGTTTCACAACTAAATCTTTTCTTTCACAGTCTTCTGTACCAAGAGAGTGATTTTTTGCCAGTGGTTTTGAGCCATTTTGAATCCATTGTGTGCAGGCGGGCCGTTTGTGGGAGGAGAACAGTCTACACTGGCATCATTTCTGTTCCCACAAGAGTACTTCATGTATTTACCATCGGAACTACTCCTGGATGACTCTGTAATACATGCAATAAGTCCTTTGATCAGTATAGCACATAAGCAGCGTTGTAAAGTGAAAGAATACCGATCTAAGTAAAAGGGTTTGGCATTAAGATTTAGGTTTCTGAAGGATGTATGTACTTCTAAGCACAAAATGATTACTCTAGTACCAAAAGCCTATAGAAGTCAGGAAATAGAACTAAGCAACAAGAATGCCCAATCAGGGATTAGAGGAGGCTACTTAAGCCCACAAAATGGACAGGAAAACCTAATGCGAGCCTGCTGGTATGCAAAAATCCAGTTGATGATTACTGGTGTGTTGGAGGCAGCAATTGTGTGCCAAAGCCTTGTTATTATATGCCAACAACATTAATGATTAAGTTATCATTTGAATCTCATATTTGCAGATAGAGAAAATGATGCACAGAGAAACTGGGTAAGGGCCCAAGTTCAAATAAGTCCTCTATCGTACACTGAAGATGTCTGTTGAGCCAGACTGTCTCTGAGCGTGCCCCATCCCCATCTGTACAATATTTGTGGTTGTTGTTTACTGAGTGAGCAAGAGATAGTAGAGGGAAGAAAATTGAGCTGAGGGCTCATCTTGCCTTCATTCATGTAGCAGGGACCTGTAAGGCCAATACTCACAGTTAGAGTAACAAAATCACAAAAGCAAAAGAATTCCCCTCAGCCAAGTGGAGAATAAAAATTGTGGAATACAGATTTCTCTCAATGTAATGGAGCAAAACCTGAAAATAGATATGGAGGAGGAAATAAAAAATAATTGGTCAAAAATATGAGGAGGAAAGGAAGTTGGGTCACTGCCGTTGTGCGGATTGAAGCATAGAAAAAGAATGAGGGCTTGAGAGAGGTAATTTATTCATGGCTTTTCACTTTCCTGGCCAGCTACTGGGACTAATTCTTCTAAATTATAATCGTAAATGCCTGGCCAGGTGTGTAAACGTTGGGACTAACAACTATAAATAATAGTAATAGCTAGTTCTTCAGACCCAATTCCATTGTTCCAATTTTCCCTGACATGTGCCTCTATTATTGTCATTTCCACATATCACAGCTCTTGTTCCTGTGTATAATTTCCTTTTATTAATTGTATACCAGATTATATGCTCATTCTACGAGGGCAGACGCGACTTCGGTTGTTTTTGGCATGACATACTATCTCCTGAATATCCTGTATAGTAAATACACAATAATGATTCTTTCAAGAAGTGGAGAGGTTAGGTTATGTTTCCTCATTCTTTCAACTAGAGCTTGTGACAGTGGGAGCTGTCATGGTTTTGTTGATGAACGAAGATGGCCGATGGGAAGGAAACACAGGCAAATCAGAAAGACAATAATATCAGGGTGCAATAGCAACAAAGACAAAATAAAATCTGAAAGAAAAGTTGGACGATAGCCTTGACCCCTTTAGTTAAAGGAATAGCCCTTATTATATGATTCCGTAGACCTCTTTCATCCGTGCTACTGTAGCCATGCTGGATAAACAATGTGAGGGAACAGTTGATACTTCAGAAAAAATGTGTGTGTATTAATCGTGGTTCTAGTTGTACATATATTGAGAAGGGAAGAGAGAGAGAGAAAGAGAGAGGGGGAGAGAATAGAGAACAAATTAACACATAATGATTATTCCTGTTGTTACCTTGAAGTCTGGAACAAGGTGGAACAAGGCAATGTTATTCTGTAGAGGGTGATGTGCAAAGTTTATTTTCAAACAAATCCCAAATCTCTTCTAAATAAATAGTTTTGTTGCAATTCACAAAGCTGAAACTAATCCAGTAGAATTCTTACTAAAGTTTATCCCTCAGCTACTAGTGGGCATCATATTGTTTTCATTGTCCACAGGCACTTAGCATCAGGAGACAGATGATAATTAGCAAGGGGACCTTATAATGTTGGTGTAAACATCATGTCCAATGTGGTGATCATGTCCAGCGAAATACCATGCTGGGCCTATCTTCTCTAAAGATACATTATTTTACCTTAGTATCAAAATGACAATCACATCTTCACTAAACAGGTGCAGATACAAAAATAGAATGGTATTAATAATCCTAAAATGTGTAGTTCTTATTCTAAAAGCAAAATCAACACTAGGGAGCTCTTCTCCTGTTTTTTTCTTTGCCTAAGATACAAATAAAATTATCATGAGAAAAGGAATATGATAAACTATTTTTCCACCTGCCAGACTTTATTTGTGTTTTAGGCTTCTAGTGTTCTCATGAACAACATGACTTCCACACATCAGGCACAAGGAAGAAAATCAAATAATACAGCCCAGTATTTATAAGCAAAGATATTAGAGTTACATATTTATGAATTTTTTCTATCCTTAGCACTCAATAGGCAACTGGTTACCGAGAATGGACTCCCCATCTTTAAAATGAGAAAACTAATTCTTAATTCACAGATATCATAACCAAGAAGTAAGACTGTAATGACTGTGAAGTGCTTAGTTCAGCAAATAAGCATGAACCCAAGTCTCATGCCCAACCTCCAATTTCCTACTTAAGTCCCTTTAATCACATATGGGTATGTGCTGACCACATGTCAAGGAAATAAATCTTATTTTAACAGATGAAATCACCCATAGAAACTTATCTAAAATGGACTTATAAAGATAACATTTTGAGAACAAATGCTTTCTCCTGATACTTAGCCATGGTAATAATATGTATTTAGCACATTATCTATAAAATGTTTCAGCTTAATTTCTAATTGATACTCACCTGGGTATGTAGAGGTCAAAAAACACACATAAAAGATTTTCACTCATGATTATTTGGGAGTACTGTTTTCCACAGAGATTGCCTGACTTTTAACCATAGGTACATGATGTAAAGACTGTATATCCATTGGGCATGATATCTGTAATCTTTGAACATCTAACAAACAAGGATAAGAAATTTATAGAGTAAAAATTAAATTACATCTATAGCACTAAGAATGAATATGTAGTAGGAATTCAGTAAGTATTAGAAACTTTAATTCATAGCTCCAATTGGTCTTATATTTTATGAATTTTTTTTCGAGACAGGTTCTCTGTAGTCTAGGCTGGTCCTGAGCTCACTATGCAACCCAGGCTAGCCTTGGACTACAGTAATCCTCCTGCCTCAGCCTCCCAAATGCTCATTTAAAGGATTATGCTGCCTTGCTTAGCCAATCTTTATGTGATGCTGAGGAATCGAACATAAGGCCTTGCCCGTGTTAGTCAGGTACTTGTAACCACTGAACTAGACTACTAGCCCCTGGACGTCCATTTTCGATGTTTTAAAAATGGAGGCATTGACATTACAAGACTATTATAAGAGCTAAAATATTTAATGTGTCAATTTGAATGAGCTCAGAGATGCCCAGACATTAGATAAAAAAGATTATTTTTCAGAGTATTTGTCTAGATAATTTCTGGAGTAGTTGTATTAAACCTTAAACTCTATAGAAAAGATCCCTCCTCACTAGAATTGATGGATATCACTCAGTCCAGTGAAGGCTCGTATAGAACAGAAACAAACAACAGTCAGTACTGGCGAGGGCTGTCGGGAAAAAGAAGCCCACCTGCACTGCTGGTGGGAATGTAAACTGGTACAATTGTCATGGAAAGCAGTATGGAAGTCTCTCAAAAGACTGAAAACAAATATCCCTTTCAATGCAGTAATACCTCTTCTGGAAATATTCCCCAAAGAATTAAAAACAACTCATAACAGAGATACATGTAAACCTATGTTCATAGCAACACAGCTAACAACAGCTAAAATGTGGAAGACACCAAAATACCCATCAACAGACCAATGGATACACGAACTGTGGTATTTATACACAATGGAATACTATGCATCTTTAAAATCGGATAGGTTGGAGGTTTTGGTAGGCAAATGGAAGCAACTTGGGACCAGCATGCTTAGTGAAGTGAGTCAGAAGCAGAAAGTGAAATACAGAACGGTTTTTCTGATATGAGAGACCCAGATCACATTTACATCACAGAACTTAATGTGGAAAACAATGGGAACTGGGGGTGGGGATGGGTAGGGGGTGGGTCAAAAGGAGAGAGGGGAAGGTCTTGTAACCTTGCCAAGATATGGAAGTGCATAAAATGATCAAGATCACTGTAAACTTCAAATTTTGCACTTATACGTATCAATAAAATAAAGAATAAAGAAAATGTGTATAGTACAAGGGAATAGAAAACTAGTCAGCCTAAAGAAAAACAAAGGAGAAAATTCTGTCACTGTGACAACATGGATTAACCTCTAGAACATTTTGCTTGGAAAAATATGCCAGGCAAAGGACAAAAGTGATATAAAGCCACCCTTACACTGAGTCTAAAATATCCAATCCATTAGAAAGTAGAGCTGGGGTTACCTGGAATTGTGGGGAGGAGAAATGAGGGCTAATAGCCAAGAGGTACCCACGTTTATTGACTCAAGGTGGATGAGTCCTACTGAGCTGCTATATGGTGTGGTACTCAGAATAAACAGCTTTGTACTTATGTAGTTAAACTTCAACGAGAGGGCATATCTTATGTATGTTTATTTCACATGCATAAATAGATTCGCATATACACAGGTAATGGGACTAAGTGATACCAGTAGGAGGAAGCTTTTGTAGGAACGAAGTGTGTTTAGGTGTATAGTGCGGTAAAGGTGTCACAGGGACATATTATCTCCAGACTCATTAAGTTGTATATATTACATAGAAAACTTTTTATGTTGATTGCAACTCAAAAATATATTTTAAAAGAAAAAATATTATTGTAGGAATCACATGAGTTTTTGTATACAAAATAGTTAGCCTAGAGCCACTCACTGTGTATGTATACACTTTTATATTTTTATTTTTTTATTCATGTTCATACTAAAATGTAATATGGCATATATTTCATATATAAGTTAAATAAGTGATTTTAAATAATTCAGGTTTGTTAGATTCTTGGACTCGTCATTTCTTCTGCGAGGTTTTTAGTTATTCACCAGATTTGTTTCCATGAGAGCTTAATGGGTGTAATAGTTACACAAGAACGCAAATTGACCTTAAAAATATTCTTGATATATATTTCATTTTTCAAACTGAAGAGAAAAAATATTATTCCATTGTCTTCTGTCTCTTCGCTTCTATCCTTTTAAGGTCAAATGCCATTCTTTTACAGAAAAAAAAAAAAACATTGACACGATTGTCCAAGACAAATGGCTTTCCTTGAACATTAATTGGAAATGTAGGTGGCAAGAAAATTCCAACATCAAGATGGCCTACAGTAGTAGAGTTTTTTTATTTGTGTTTGTGTTCAACTCTCAAGAATATTGCCTGTTTGATGCATTTGTATAAAGTGTTTGTGAAAAAAGTAACTTTTAAAAAGCATACACTCTCCTGTCCTTTAGGTAAAGGGATAGGCTACTGAGAAGCATTCTATTGGCAAGGCATTAAGTTAACTAATGAGTATGTGCCATGGGTTGCGCACAAAGTTTATGCAGCTCCATGCACAGAAGAGGCTTTATTCTAATGTAAAATGGCATGGAAACTGGTATGACCAGAGGGTAAAGACTCAACAATAAATACATTGATGCCATAGAATAAGGACAGGAACGTGGTGTTATCTGAGGGAAGGCAGTTTATTTCCAAAGATGATGACTGTGCAGCTAGACTATGCTTAACTCTTCTTTTGGATATTTTGGTTATACAAAATGGAAAAGAAATGTATTGAATGGAGACAGGAGGTCAATGCACACGAATAAACAGAGAATGGCGCTGCAGGTTCAGGCACCTATAAATAAATATTTCTTTAAGACAAGGCTTCATATGGATCCCAGGCTAGCTTTGAACCTATGGTCCTTTGGCTTCCCAAATGCTGGGATTACAGGTGTGTGATACATGCCCAACTCTGGACAACTTCATAATCTAGGATGGTAGAAAAAGAAAAAGAAAAGGAAGATATGGGTTAAAACAACAATCAGGAACCTGTGTCAAGAATGTTTTCCTTTAAGCTATGACTAATGGTATAGGCCATTAGTGTATTGATGACTGAAAGCTAAGGATAAAATTTAAAATGGCAACATAGTCATGTAGTTTTATTGGTACATTATTAGTGTTCAGATTGGTGTTCTAGTCAGGGAGAGGTTTGGGAAAAAATTATTAGACAAAAATGTAAAAGTACATATTCACATAGAGTGTGGGCCTTCATGACATGGCCAAAGCTGGGCACATTTATCACCTCCAAGGCCCTGAGGAATCTTTTTCTAATTGGCTGTGTACCTGTGTTGGAATGCTGAGCAGGGCTTGCAGGAAGGGGAATTAAGGGAGATATCTAAGGGCACTGAGGACACAGGACCGGGTGACATCCAGAATGAAAGTGAAAGAGAAAGTAGCAGCAAGAGTGGTACCTAAAAAAAAAAAAAAAAAAAACATATTGTTGCCAACTTGTTTGTTTCCAAAAATGCAGCTCTTCCGATTTCGTGTCAGTAAAATATGCTTGGCTTCCTTCTAGACAATGGCTGCCAGGGCAGACACAGCCTTCCTGAGAAGGACGAGAGTTGAGGTTAAGACCAAAGACTTTGGAGTCAGATTTATATGAGTTTTGTCTCAGACAGATTAATTAGCCTTTCTAAATATGAAAATGAGAGATTATAGTAATAATGATAATCTCCTACTCTTTCATGCTTAGGTTCTTCTCATGCACTACTCTCACTTTCTCAAAGAAACCTCCCAGACCCTTGTATATGATTATTTTCTGACCTTCACTCAAAGTTGGCTTCATTTGCATGTGACCAATGCAGTTCTGCAATATTCCACATTCAAAGGAGTGCCTTCTTGGAATTCTTAATCATTTCATCTTTGAATTTGTGCTTAGTAAATGCATTCCAGGAAAAAAATGGAGCGCATGCCTAGGATTTAAAACTTTGGCTCACATGTCATAAAACCTTACATTATGTCTCTAAGATGTCTTCTTAGCCTCCTGTTCTTCTCTCTACTACCTCTTACACAAAGCCAGGCTTCCATTACCTTCTTCCATTCATGACTACTGTCACAGAACAGCAATGGGGTGTTTTTGTAGCTGGATTGAGATCACCTCATTCTTAACCTGTAGGATTACGACATACACTGATCATGCTGGGACCAACCATAGAGGGTCTCTGATCACATGCAGATCAGATGGTGTTTGGCCAATCACCAGTAAGGTCAGTCAGGAGTGACCAAAGGAGTCCAGGGTGTCTTTTTTTTTTTTAATTTGCCTTCTTATTGACTCAGATCCTTGACAAAACTCTTTTGTCCGTTAGTTAATCTGTAACACACTCCTGTCTAGGTTTACTTGGTTGCTCTTTCTTGTGTAAACTTAGCCATCTTGACTTCCTTTGAGGTCCAATAACTCCCTTTTGGTCTCTTTCAGACATCAGAAACTACCAAAATTATTACATATTTAATGAGCCCTGTGTAGACACCTCTGACTCAGTCACATCTAGTTACACACCCTATCAGTACTTGGTAATATACATCTAAGTTTGTATTGAAGTCTATGTGACATATTCATCGTTGTGGCCATCACTCACATTAGCTACGTGCTCCAAGTGTGCACGGCCTCCATTTTTGCTCACCACAGTATCCTAGCACACAGAACGTAGCTCGAGACCTGGCATATTATTGCCTTGTTGGGTGTATTTTTTTTTTGCATGGATTTGCAATTAAGGATGTTTGAAAAAATGATCAAAAATGAAGAGGGAGAGGAATAAAAAGAGGCACCATTTTAAGCAATGGAAAGATCTCCAGTCTCTTCAGTCCCAAGTGTCTCTTTTTTGCTTTTCTTCCAACCTCATTTTGAATTCTTGTGATGTGTGTTTCACGTCTGTGTGTGTATTTATTTCTTTGTTCTTCTTTCAGACCTTTTCTTCCAAAGAGCCCTCTTGGTAGCTCTGACAAGTCGGGAGAGGATAGTCATTCTCTGGGCTTGCAATATAGCCTTGGGTAAAGTTGCTCAAAAAGCCCAGAAGGAAAGTAAAAGCCCCTTGAACGTGTGACACGATGTTATCTTTCTTCTTATATTTACCATCTCTGTATTTCAAAGTCTCACTAAAGTGCTTGAGCCAACACTCATTCTCAAAAGCTTGAAAGAACCTCTAATTTCTGTGCACTTGAAAGGTAGTCTGAAAAAGCTGTATTAGTGGTGTATGGCCAGTGCATCTCTTACATAATGAGTGAAGCCTTCGTTAAGGTAAAGAATACAAAATTATGAACACATTTGTCCCAGAGAAAGGCTTTTTAGAACGAGAAGAGAAATCACAGGAGATTGTAAATTTGAAATAGTACAAATGTTGCAAAATTCAAAATAACATATCAAAATTATTATTTGAAGCCCTTTCATGGTAAACCTTTTATTCCCTAAATTATTTGGCTGCATAACCTTATGACAATTTTGGATTCTTACATTTTGTAGAAAGAATAGAAAATAATTTTCAGCCCTTCTTCTAATATATTATTTATTTTTTATTTATTTTCTTTGAATTGCTAAGTATATTCTTTTTCAGATTAAAAAAAAAAAAAACTGGTTGGCCAGGTCTGAATGAGAGATAATTGTTTTCTTTACAAAGTTGCGCTCATCTAATTTGATATTTATTTCATAGACAAGCTATATGTTTTGAATTCCTCTCCCCTTTCATTTCATACAGGAACCCCAGGACATTTTTGCATCAAGATTAAACCTATCTGTGTGTTGTCTTAAAGAAGATAGGCAGATCTCTGGAAGTCATTCCTACAGTGGGACAGTCAAAAGGGACAACTGTTTAAGTATATGGTGGCCCAAATTTTTGAAAATTTTCCTCTTTTGGCAACTTTTGGGAAACCTTGTACACTGACCTCAGTGTTTGCAAAACCTTCTCATAACATGAGTTTTACTTCAAATATTACGGCGGGTTAATCCTGAGCAATTATATATATAGTACATATATAGTGACCACATGTTGTATGTTCTGCTGAATCCAGGCCATACTGGTACAGTCTTCTTCTGGCCAAGGGCAAAATTTTTCTGTACATGGCTTCAACTGTTTCTGACAAAAGTGTAGAGTGATTCATAGGGGGATTTCATAAGAAAAGAAATTGTCCAGTTGAGATTAAAATGATTTACTTCATAAATTCTGTAAAAAAATATGTAATTTGACTACAATGTTGAGCAAAATAATAAGCTTTTTTTCCTATGATGTAGGAAAGTCTACCAAAGTTTTAAAATGAGATCAAATTAATTCTTCCATTGAACATTGAATGAACTGTGCTCAGTTGTTTATCATCTCCAGAGTAACCAAGTTCCACTACCTACTTCACAGCCCTTTTTAAAACGTAAGTGACAAATCTTAGTCCATTGAACAAATGAGGCATCATGTATCTAAACGTCAGTTTATTTTCATAATAGTTATTTCACCTTGTCTGGCTCTATTTCCCTTGCCTGTGCAAGCAAGTTAGATTATACTTCCTGGTTTGGGTAGTCTGTTTTCATAGGTGGTGAGCATAGAACCTGGGGAACTACTTACACACTTCAATTTCCTTCTCATACAAATACAGAATCTACCTTGGAATCAGTAATGACAAGTGCAAAATAAAATAAACATATACTGTTATTTGTGCATTAATGTAAGTTCATTTAAGATATATCCCATTGATTATTTGTTTTTTAAATAATGAAAATGACACTTACTTTATTGTTGCTTTAAAATATAGATCGTAAACTTTGCAGGAGAGAAGAAAGACAGTTCTTACATTGTGTATTCGAATGGCTTATATTAACCAACTTGCTTGTCCTTCTTGGGTCACAAATAACTGATTAACATATCTTCCTCTGATCCCAATTTACTAGTCACAAAGTCTCTCTCTCTCTCTCTCTCTCTCTCTCTCTCTCTCTCTCTCTCTCTCAATTTGGACAAAATCCAAGTGAAATCATGAGATAAAGTACATACAAAGGAAGTTAGCCATTTACAGTTTCACCAGCAATGGAGAATGGCTCCTTTCTCCCCGCAGCCTCACCAGCATTTGTTTTCTGAGCTCTTAATGCGAGCCATTCATACTGGAGTTAGATGGAACCTTAGTGTTGTTTTAGTTTGCATTTCTCTGATAGCTAAAGATGTTGAACATTTTTTCATGCATTTATTGGCCACCACTATGGAAAGCAGTATGGAGACTCCTCATAAAACCTGAAAATAGATATTCTATTTGATCCAGCAGTACCTCTGCTGGGTATCTTCCCAAAGGAGTTAAAGTGACCATGCAAGAGTGATAAATGCATGTCTTTGCTTATAGCACCACAATTTACAGTAGACAAATTGTGGAAGAAGGCAATATATCCAACAGCAGATGAACAGATAAAGATGTGGTATATATACACAATGAATCTATACACAATGGAGTACTACTCTGCTGTAAAGAAATATGAATATGTTGTATTTGTGGGAAAATGGATGTACCTTCAGACCATTGGGCTTAGCAGAATGAATCAGACACAGAAGGTTAAATATCACATAATTTCTCTAATATGAGAAAACCAAACCATAAAAATAGTAAAAGAGAAATGGGAGAAAGTAAGAAGTAGAGTTTTGGGGCAGGAAATCTGGGAGGGAATGGGAAAGGGAAGTAAAAATGATCAAAATATGATATTTAAATGTAATAATTTCTCAAGATGAGTGTTATTATGTATCATAGATACATGTTAATATTTTTTTTAAAAAAAGAAAGCCAAACATGGCTTGCTATATGTGGAAAGAGGAGGCAAGATGACTCCTCTGATGTTTCCAATTTGAAGAAACAACATATTCAGAAGATTCAAAAAGAATTTCAAGGTCACCTTTCCGTCTATTTAATGTTAGTGTATTCATGAGTGGCTACAAGAAAAATGCAGAATAAAGAAGTATTAAAGAACACTACTTCATTACATGTGATTATTAGTCAGGAGTAGTGAAGTTTCCAAAATGTCAGTCTATACGAGATATTATTGTGGTGAGATTAATGAGCTGGGGTAGAAGATACCCTTCAAATGGGCCGACAGTTGCTGCGAGTTGTGGCATTTTACCAGGTGGCCACAATGCCTTAAACTCTTTCTGACCCTGGACTCCAGTCTTAAGCTCTGAAAGGCAAATAGGGGCACAAGCAGAAGTTCATTCTCATAAATTCGAAGTTTTCCTAGAGTGGCTTATGGAGCTCATATTGCAGCTGCCAGTGATGCTTGGCCTTTTTATCCAATCTACAGTCGGTCAAGATCCTCATTAAAGGTGTCTAATTCCGAAATAGTAGATTTCAACAACGAAGAGACTCTGGAGGTAGACCACAAACCTTTCTTAGGTTAAAAAGGGGCTTATGATTTTCTTCCTACTGTCCTCAAGAGTTTAGTCTTAATTAGTTTGGGTTTTAATTTTTTGTTTTTCCCTTTTTCCTTGTAAAGCTCAGATATTTATTCTTTTCATCATTCACATTTAGCACCATCTTGGATGTCATAGAAAAATGAAATCAGACTGAAATCGCTTGGTTGTTCTTTCCACTGATACCATAGAAAAGTAAGAACATGTATCTTCTACATTTTTTAATATTAGCTATTTTTAAGGATTCGATCCTGATTCAGATGAAAAATGAGAACACTGACAAAGTAATGTGTGAAAGTGACACATTTTTCAGCATCTTATGAATTTATCAGTTTATAACCCTAGACTGTGATTTCTAACTACCCTCTAAAATGAGAAATGAGCGTTTCTTCCAACTCCTATTCTTCTTTTCTTTTCCCATGTGTTTTGGCCCAACCTCATATTTCTTTCCACTGCAATCTAAATACTCTGAGCTCATTTGAATAATCCTCAGAATGAACACATCTCAAGCAAGCATGCAGCATAGCACAGAGAAGGTACTTGTTGATTCAAAAGGTTAATTTGCATAATTGAGCACTTCAGCTTGGCTTAGGTTTCTCTCATCATTCATTTTCCCCTCCTGAATGATTCTGGCTTCCCTTCTGTTAAATAAATGTTCTCGCTTCCTGAGTCCATGTCAGGAAAACTTTCAGAATCCCCAAGCTGCTGACTCAGTAGGTTACCAAGCTCGCTTACGGCTAATACATGGTGTCCAAGCCATCTTTTCTTCCAGAACTGGTAACTTGATCTCTTCCTTTTCTTTCCTTGGTCCTGTTTATCTTTGCCCTCTTCTTGGGTAGTAGCCATCATTCTCCACTTTTCACAGCCCTTATTGCTGTATTTCTGGAGTTACAGACTTTTGCAAATCCTACTTGGACAATTTGCCTGTGACTCTTTTCCACTGTTTGTACAGAATGTGGACTTCTCTGTAAAGATGACTCCATTCCAAATTAGGACATGTGTGTCCTTATGAAAAGGTGAATTTTGACACGCACAAAGAACTTTGAAATAGGCTGCAATGCCTTAAATGTCTCTTTTTCAGACTTTTCCAAGATTAACATTAGTAGGTCATCTTCTGTCCCCATCTCTCATGGATTACCTACTAATAATGACTATGGGCACAGGTTCAACTTCATGCCATGGCTCAGTGACTGATAAGCTGCAGCAGGAACAACGACAATTGACATTACAATTATTCAGACACTGTATGAGTACTGCAAACATATACTTGAAATACTCTAGGATGAGAAAACGGAGGCTCAGAAATTAGTCAACTCTCCCAACATGCCAGTGCTATTAAGTGGGACAGTTGGCTTTTAAAATCAAGTCTCTAATTTCCCAAGTCTTTCCTCATAGCAACAAATCTGTGTTAGAAATACTTGTTCTGTTGCTAAGAGATCTTAAGTAGAAACCTGCTTTATTGAAAATAAGTGGCCTAAGGAGTTGGGGAGGACCATAACTACTGAGCACCCAGCTACTATTGTGGCTACAAACACATTGCAGAGACTTAATAAATATTTATTGGGAAGTAAATTATATGGTGGTCTAATATTAAAATAGATTGGAAACAAATTTAGGAACCATCCAATCTGCCAATTTTCATTTAATCCCTAAATAATCAAGCATGGTCTGTGAAACAGCAGCCTGGCTCCTTCAAAAAGCTTGTTAGAAATGCCAACTTTCAGACCTCACCCCAGAGCCAGTGAATCAACATAGGATTTTAACAAGATTCCTCAGATAATTTGTATGCAAATTAATGTTCCAGAAGCAATGGCCTAATCTCAGTCAGAGTTGGCTGAGGCAGAATGACACTGAGCATCCTTCCTCTGTATATAATGGACTTCCTCTGGCCTCCTTCTGAAGACTGAGCAACCTCCCCCAGTTAAACACATTACAGTCTGTGAGGAGTAAGGGTGACAGCCCCTTATTAATAAATAAAGGGGTAGCTGGAGAAAGTGATGCCTCATCTCTGCTTAGTAAGAAAGTAGAGCTCTATAACTTTGAGGTTTAGTCAAGGGACTAAATTGCTAATTTCTTTCCTGATCATATTGGAATGGATATCATGATAAGAGGTAGATGCAGCATCCATGGACATCTTTTCTGTACATATTTTATTTTCTCTCCCTTCTTCTACCATTGTACAAAATGGTATGGTCCCATACTTCTATGTTATGATGGTATATTGCCAAAAGAAAGAACTGTAGGAAAGAAATTTAGGGCGTCTTTAAAAATAACCTGTGAATGTAAACAAAAGATCTTTATGCAATTTTGGGCTGAATTAGTTTCATTTCTATTTTTCAAATATGTATGTAAAATAAAAATGTATCTAAGTAAATATATGCAAATTGGAAAACCCAGAACACAGACATTCTTTGGAACCACATGAAGTGATAGCCGGATTTGGGAGAAGGGATAAGGGGGGGGGGGGGGTAGAAAATGGGAAGGGATTGTAAAGTCGATAAGATACATATGTGTACGAAACACCCAGATTCATTGTAAATACTATGTATTTTACACACACACACACACACACACACACACACACACACATATGTGTATATATATATATATATATATATATATATATATATATATATTAATAAAAATAGTGGGGAAAACATAAACATATATCTTTGCTCAGAAATCTGGCTTTTTACAAAAATTCAAAAATATTCCCTCATCCATATAGACTGGAGCTTTGTCTATATTACCTGAATGTTTTAGAGAACATCGGTGGGAATGTATGTTTCTTGTTGCTGGAAGTTTAGCTCAGTGGTACTATGCTTGCTTTGCACATGCCAGGCTCAATTTTTAATCCTTATCATAGGAAAAAAGAATGCTTCATAATTTAGGCTTAGTTTTTAATTATTTAAAATAAGATTATGATGAATAATTATTCAAGATCTATGTAGTACTTTAAAGAAAAAATAGCAGTGTGATTGGAATTATCAACAAAACAGGTGAATCGAGTGTGAACCGGTTTTGAAACAAAGGTAGAGACTTTCTTTCTACAGCAGTACCCAACTGATAGCATCTGCTTCTGATTCCTAAAATAGTATCACTAGATCTAAAGGAGTAAAGTTATTCTAGCTAAAATGCTTAAAAATATTGTGGACAAATTGGAATGTTTTTCAATAATGAAAGGAAACTGGAGAGTGTTCATAGAAGCTAGCCATGTTCCAGATGCCAGGAAGTGTTCCAGGAAGCAATGAATACCTGAGAACCCAAGAGTGACCTCACAACACAGAGTTTGGTTAGAAGACGTTTTCCTGTAATAGGACTGTCCACAAATCTTTCTTGCTGCAGTCAGAAGTTAATCAAGACAAACAAACACTCTGGTGGTGCTGGGAGCTGAGTGTTTGGGGCATGGTACTCAGTAGATGATGAGGAACTGAGTAAATGCCAGCCTGATATTTCTCGCCTCATCAAACCTTATGCTTTCTTGCATTGTATCAGTTCCTCCCTAGAATCCAGAAGACAGCTCGAAAGACTCTAGTTCTATAATTGAGGGAGTAGACACAGGTGTTTTGCTCTTCCAGCCTCTCTGCCAATAGATGTATGTTTTCTCAAGTTTAATAATTGCGTTGCCCTGTTAGGATTTTCATCTTACCAATTTTAAATCTTTGTTTATTTTCATTTAAATTGACTTCATTTTGAATAATACATACACACACACACACACACACACACACACATATTCATATATATATATATATATATATATATATATATATATATCTTAAATGGAAACTACCTCATTAAGCAGGACAAATTTGCAAGTGTTAAACAAGTGTTAAATGCATGCTAATGCAAAACTAACACCTTTTTTTTTATTAATGTAGTTAGCCTACCCAAGAAAGAATGGAAAAGAAGAAACTTTCTTTGCAATTTCATGTCATTTGTTTCTACTGACATTCTATTTTTTTTAAGCTGGGTATTTCTCATACTATCCTGTAAAATATTTTGTCTTAGGGAAGTATGCTTTGTGTTACCCATTGAATGAAATCTTTCAATAGGTACCTAGCTCAGAAAACAATTTTTGTTCTTCCATACTCTCTATTAACTTTGCCCTCTTACACTAAACTCCTTAGGTGGTGCCTCTACCTCTGCAAGGATTCTTTTGTTCTATGCCCTGTGTTGTAGTATTTGACTTGAACTCATGACTTCCACATTGAGAAATTTTGACCCATGAATTTACTCCTATGCTAGCCTTTATCTCTCAAAACCTCACCCAACATTTCATTCATTTAAGTCACATTGTTGATGGATGGTCATGTCCTGAGAGTCTATTTGTAATATTTGCCTGCTTTCTCTAGATAAACTTAACCTAGTTATGGATAATAAGATAGTTAGGTCAGAGTGCGATTAGAGGTGACTCTTTCCTATATGATCCATGAGCACAGCTGTCATTTAAAATGTAAATTTCATTCCCATGGGATCCTTGCTTTCCAAGTTATGTGCTGTGTATGAGAAATAAAAGCAAAATGATTAATGGCAGGTTCTTGCACGTGAGGAGGATCAATTCTTTGTGCAGAACATCGTAGTGATAGATTCTACATCTGACACATTTCAGTGATGTCTTTTTATTGTTGCTGCATTCTTCTACTTTGGGAGGGACTGTGGAATATTACCTAAGTAGCCCGAGCCTTTGAATCTGACGTGCCGGACTCTAGCCTTTCTGCTAATTAACTTTGATGTTCTGAACTAGCTGTCGACCCATTTCAAGCATTATTTGCCCTCTCAGTATATTGCAGTACAAATGTCATCTCACGTGGTCCTAAGTCATTTTAATACAAGTGCCAGTGCTCTCCAGGGAAACTGGGTTCAAGGAATAGATGCAGCTAAATTACAAGGCCAGTCCCTTTGTGGCTCAGTGGAGTACACAGGGAGAGTTACCCAAAAGAAACATAGGAGAGTAACAGACAAACATTAGATGCCTCACATGTGGGAGCAGAAGATGAGGGAATCTCGGAAAAGTAGCCAGGTCTTCAAGGCTGGGTGATTTCCATCTATTATGAAACGTGAAAGCAACTGGACTTATTGCAAGGCTTTTTAAGACATAAATACTAGTATTTGGATAACCGATATAAACTTCATTGTCCTAATCCATATCCACCAAGATTAATATTTTCCTTTTCAAATTATAGTTTACTTTCTTGATCTTATTTAATAAGATTACCTAATTTTCAAGATAGTGATTTGCAAAGGGGCAAAGAACACGTACTAGAGATTGAACTAAGCTTTTTAAGATGTCATGTGTTCCTGCGGTGACACCAGTCATACTCCCTGTCACACATGCAGCTTGAAAGCATGTGCCTTAGTAATCCATGACAGTTAAGAAAAACGAATGAATTTGGGAATTACTGTTTTGTAGTTTAGAAAATAGGATGTTGGATGTTTAGAAAATAGGAAATTGGTTTCAACAAGGCAAAAGAGGCGCTGGAACTCCTTTCCTTTTTGTTTTCTATAGTTTTATTTTTTAATAATCGTTTTTTGGCTCAACGATGTACCCTAGACAGATATCTACATGTTCGACATAATGAAACAATGCCATTATTCTGTTGTAACAAATTCCCAATGTAATAATAAACCAAATAACTTCCTATTCACTATAAATATCTGTGTCAAGAGAGGAAAGAGAATCACACACACTGAGTTATTTCCCACTCCTCAGACCTCCATATCTGGGTGTCTGTTTTCATTGCTGAAGCTATAAATCTAATGGGATAATTTGATGATGGACATAGAACTGTGTATTAGTTTTTATTTTGACAAAATCATTAAACATCACACAGGTTGAAAAATGAATCACGGGGCCCTAAGTCTGCCTTAGAAGATTGTACTTCATAAACGGAATGGCTCACATGGGCAACATTTTGGTGGAAGTTATAGATTTTCTAGCATATCTCTGATAGATAGGACTAATATAACTTCAATAAAAAGTTGGGATATGTCAATATAAAATTTTCCCTAACATTGAAAGATATAAGATACTCCAACTAATAAATCGAATGACATCCTATTCCTTACGGTATACTAACATATATATTGGGTTACAACAAGCCACAAAATCACGGAGGCAATAAAATCTCAGCCACAGAGGAGCCATTGGAGGTTCCTCTTCTTTATAAGGGCCCAGCATAATGGCCTTAGGCAAGAAATACCCCCAAATGTTAATTTTCCATAATTGTCCCCATGTATGTGTAAAAGCTTTGAGTTACTTTAAAATGGATTTGAGTTATCATCTATGCCACTTACATTTGTAACACTTCATATAAATTAAGTCATGTGTATTACTGATAATACACAAATCCATGAGCTGTGAAACATGTTAATAATGTATTTAAAGTATAATGTAGAGTTTATTCTGTGATATATGGAACAGATATCAGAGTATCTGGCTAATTGGGTGTGGTAACAGGTAGAGGTTGGGTTGGCATCATCAAAGTAGGACTGAAGTGTCAGGTAGGCTAACATATATATAGAAAATCTAATTTAGGCATTTATCAATGATTTTCTGGTTGCTTGAGGGCTTTCAGGCCTAATGATGATAACTGTCTCTAATAAATCATGGCCAAACTTTGAATCAAAAGCAAAATCTCTGGCAAACAAAGCAATGTCAATTTTCTTGACTTGCCCTTGAGCCCCTTACCTCCATACCATGTGCTGATCTTGACATGCCCCCCATAAGGCATGGGAATTTCTACTTTCTCCTTCATTTCACGTATTTCTGAAACATAAATCACTCCCTCTACACTCTGTCAGAGTTCTCCAGAGAAACATAAACAGATTTGTAGATATATATAAGTACACACATATGGATATATATAGGGTTTCTATGTACCCACATACACACACGCACAAATGGAATTTATTGGGAAAAAAAAATGGTTCCTGTGATTCTAGAGGATGGAGGGCCCAAAATTGCAGCTCAGGTCCAAAGGTGTTTTTCCTCTGGGCAGAAGTAACTCTTGCTCTGGGGAGATCAATCTTATGTGGTAGTCAGGACTTGAACTTACTGGATGAGACCCATTTTAGTGGGATATTTCAACTTAGGCTCCTGTTCCCGCTGGTCTCCTTCTATCTGGCAATATTTGACAAAGTAACTCTGTTATCTGTTGTTCTGTTGCTCTGAATGACTCACTTTATGACAGGTTCTTACAAAAATTTCATCTGCAATCTAATAAGTGGAACTCGTGTGGGACCAATCTACAATCAAAATGTGATCAGAAAATCAAATATCTAAAAATGGAATTGAAGAGAGAAGATTTCACATGCTCTGGGACTCTAAATTGCAGGGGAGGAGATGAAAGGAAACCACAGCAAAAATCAATATGCATACCTTTATATTGAATGTAAAATTCTCCGAACAGTTATGGATATATACTGAGTGAGATTGGTTTCCCTCTTTCGTAGACTAAGGTCGGACTCTTAACCATATGGAGCCGGAGGAGTTCCACCCAAGGAGGTGATAGAAACCTCAGCCGCCTCCTCACCTGTATGTTAATGGAACCTGACGTCATTGTGGGGCATAGGCAGATTTATTAAGCAGAATCAATGAAGCACACAATCAGGGAAGAGCGTGGATGCTCCAGGCTCAGGCAGGTTACAGTCCAGGCTGAGGGTGTTTCTGTGGTCTTGTGAGTGTCCACCAGATGAATTCTCTAGGTTACATATTCTTAGGATGTGTCACACTAATTTTAATGGGCGGTTAAGATACACCCCTTTGGCACGTGCTTGAAGTTTAGAGGTGTGGTACCCAATGATTAGTGTTACTCCCTTGAGATTGGCCACCTTTATATAGAACTGTGAATTTATACAGTTGGAAGTAAAGCACTAGCCTAATTTATGAATCTATAGATTTACTGCATTCGTTTTCCTTTTGAGTACTAGGGATTGAATCAGAACACTGACACTAACTTGTACACCTAACTCTATAAAATATAACTTTTAGAATAGGGTCTTACTAAATTGTTAAACTGCCCAAGCTGAGCTGAAATTCAGAATCCTGCCTCAGCCTCCTAAAGTGCTACTATGATAAATGTATTCCACATCACCAGCATCTGACACTGTCTCTCAAAGAGTGGGTGAAAAAGACTGGTAACCTCAAATAACTCTGTCTTATAAGGCTGTATTGGTTTTTTTAGTGTAGTTTTAAAATTACAATTTCCTTGCCTTTTTTATCTTGATTTCTTCTGTTCTATCTCACTCTCAATTTATCTACTTCTGAATCCGCTGAACGTACGAATATATTACCTTACATAGCGGAGAGACTTGGCAGCCTGCGGATGTGATTAAATTAAAGATCTTGAAATGGGAACATTATCCGTGATGATTCAGGTTAGTGTAGTGCCACGTTGGTACAGTCTGAAGAGGTAGCTAGGCGGCTGATGCTACCTTGCTAGCTTTGAACAAAGACGAAAGAGCTACAGCCGGAGGATGCAGTTGGCCACTAGCAGATCAAAAAGACAAGGGTATTGATTTTCCCTTTGAGTTTTCAGAAGGAACGCAGACCCGTCAATGCCTAGATCTTCACCTATTGAGACTTCTGACCCACAGAACTTTCAGATGGTAATTGTATGTTGTTTTCGAAAATAAAGTTCTGATAATTTCTTACAGTAGTAACAAAACACCAAGAGACTCTTGTGTTAGCTTCATGTCCCTGTGCCAGAATATTTCAGATAAACCACTCTTCAGGAAGAAAGTTTTAGTTTGATTCACAGTTGCAGAGGTTTTGGTCTATATCCTTTGACCCCATTGCTTTTACCCTGTGAAGATAGTATATTGTGTCAGAAAGCACACGCCGCAAAACTGCAGAAGCAAAGAGAGAGACAGGCAGGGACCCGGGTCCTAATATCCTCTTCAAGAGCTCTTCATGACCTAACTTCCTTCTGCAAGGTCCTACTTTCTAAAATATTACCATCTTGCAGTAGTGCCTGGGGTGAGTGAGCAAGCCTTTGTTTGTTTGTTTATTTTTATGACAAATATGTAAAGTTTTTTGTAAAATTAAAAAATACAAACTGTCATATTAGTGAGATTACTCAGACTATCATACCTATAAAAAGAAGTATATTTGGGAAAGAAGAAAAAAAGTTAAATTTCAAATGCCTTAGCTGCATACTGGAAGGTACATATTTGTACATTCACAGGGCTATCTTTACATCAATCAGTTTTCTTAGGATAAATTTTCATCAGTGACCTAATAAGTGAATTGCTACAATAAAACAAAGTTAAAACTATATCACATTGCTACGTTAAATGAACTTATATCTATACAGTATAAATATACTTAAAGTAACAGATACGAAGGCAAATTTAGTTATTTCAGTATTTTTTAAGTTTCATAACTTATTTACTCATATTCCACTGATTACTAACATTCTGCTAGATTTGGTTTATAATTTTATCTGTACATCCATATATTTGTGCATTTGTCTTAAGAGATTTTATATCAATTCGCATGTTGCGTTAATTAGAAATTATTCCATTTTGCATACTACTATACTATTATTAATAATAATGTTGTGAGGAGATTTCACAGATTTTATAGAAGAACTGATACTGTTTTAAAAGTATATCAATCAGTCTCTTGAACTACATGCTTGTAGCTATTTTCTAATGCAAACTGGTGGGTAAGGCCAGGTTTAAGAATAGTACAAATGGCCAACAAGCATATGAAAAAGTGTTCATCATTGGCCATCAGAGGCATGCAAATGAAGTTAACATTGTGGTTGCACCTTACCCCAGTGAGAAAGGCCTTACATCAAGAACCCCCCCCCAAAAAAAACAACAATTGTTAGTGAGGGTGCAGGAAAAAATGAACTCTACTCCACTGCTTGTGGAAATGCAATCTGGCACAACCATTACGGAAAGCAGTCTGGAAGCTCCTTAGAAAGCTGAGAATCAAAATTCAGTTTGATCCAGCTACTGCCTTACTGGGCACATTTCCAAAAGAAATAAAGTCAACATGCCAAAAAGACACATGCATATCCATGTTTATAGCAGCACAATTCATAATAGCCAAATCCTGTGAGCAACCTACCTGCCGGCCCATCCATACAGGAATGCTTAAAGAAGACATGGTACTTATACACAATGAAATACTGTGCAGCCATAAGGGAAGACAGATAGGAAGGGTCTGAATGAAAAATGGGGCCACCTACAGTCAATAATGCAAGCCTTTAATGAGTAGACCTTTGAGGAACCCGCCAGATCCAAACTATGACACCATTCAAAAATTTTAAAGAGAACCTAAAATTCAGGATAAGTTTTCCACAGGGAGAATGGAAGCAAAACTTCAAGTCCTGGAATACGGGGCGTGCTCAAATAATCTAAAAAGCAAACAAACAAAAACATTTAGACTGTGCTGTCCAACCAGGATTTATTTAATTATACATAAATAGTGTAAGGTGAATGCTGATATATTTTGGGGAAATTTGAGGGATATGATTATGTTTAATTTTTATGTCTATATCAACAAAAAGAAAGACTGTTTGCACTAACACATTTGTGTGCACATGGGTAGACACACACACACACACACACACACACACACACACACTCCAACTACCAAAACACATGCAAACTGTTATCTAATCTAAATCAAGTTAATATAAATATTCACTAGTTGGTCTCTCTTCCTATCATTACAAATCCTTCTGCAGCAAAATTTTTGCTTTTGTGTTATTTTATTTTTGTTATCGTTCTTGCTATTATCTTACAAATGAGCCCTTTCAGACAACCATTGTAAGAAATGCTTTTAAAAGGTAAGCCAAATTCTGACAATTTTATTTAGTAGTATAAGGCATATGGGAACAAAAGAAGCAAAAGTCAAAATATTTTATAGACAAGCTGACATTTTTTGCATTTCTTTCCTCATGAGTAAAATGAACATAAGGACTGTTTTGTCCATTTATCGTAAAAACTAAAAGATGCAATGCACCGTTCATGCCACTTAGAAAAAAAAAAGGTGAGAATAAGAAAAACAGAGAAAAGCAAATGAAACACTAATTCTTTAAATACGTACTAATTCTGTGATTTGCATTGAGTTTAGTTCTCAACAGAATATATTTTCAGTAAAATCCTCCCTGCTTGTTTTGTTAAAAATCTTTCTACCCTGAAGCCCTGAAGATTAGCGGAGTTGCTGATTAGGGAAATGTTGGTGTCTGTTTTCACATAGATGTTTAATTATAGAGTTGAGACTTTATCTTAGTAAGCAAAAGAAACAAATACTTACAGATGTTGCTATTGGGAAGATTATCAAATCCTGGGTCATTACAACTTTTTAATCCTCACCATAATCTGATTTAGAAAAAATGTGGAAGTTCAAAAATAAAAGACATTATTTTTCATTGGAAAACTAGAATAATATGTTTTAAAATATGAATTAATAATCTTTTTACAGACAACAATAAAGATAGAAATTATACATTGTTAGGATTCCAAAAATTTATACAGTATAGATTAACTAGCACTCTAAACTTTCCAAAAAGGGTGTTTGACAAATTCTATCCTGGCAAGTGAAAGGGGTTTGCCTTTTACGTTATATTGGGGTTGAAAAATAGAGGCAAACAAACCATAAAGAATTAGTTAAAATGTCCTAAGCTAAAGAGAGTTCAGGATAGACAACTTGAGGTATGTCTGAAGATAAAACATGACTTAATGGCATAGGGACTTCGAATTTTATTAAACACTTCCTTAAGAAAATGAACTGGTCAAGATTGGTCTGATTGTACTAAGTGAAAGAAAATCACAAATGTCAAGTCCCAGAGGTTGATGAAAGGTCCTCACGAACTGGCTTAGCTTCCCATCATGGAGGACACTGGAGCTAATCGCAGGAAATTGGAAGGAACAGTCATCTGCCAAGAAGAAGGTCTGAGAAACAAGTTCCTTTAAAAATTAGCCATATACTGTCATTGTGAAATTTTAGGATTAAAGGCATGATTCTACAAAACTAGGGAATTATCATCCTGCTTGCATAAATGTTTGTGTTACCATGCTTCATCGTGAAAATTGATTGACCTTGACCCATTGTTGACAGTGTGTATGGAATTAGTGAATTTGCTTTTCATGTGTAAATATTCTATTTTGATGTGTGGGTTCTAGTTATTAACTAATAGCAAACTGCTGTTATTAAAAGAGTACTATTAACGTTTACTATCTGCCTTTAATTTTATTGTGTCTTTGTCTTATAAACACTTTTGTTTTGGTTTTTTCATACTCTCCCTATGTTGTAAGTTGGGCTTGAACTCTTTCTATAGACTAGGCAGATCTTGAACTTGAAATCCTCCTGCATCCGCACCCCGAAAGCTGAGATAAAGACTTGTGCTACTGCATTGTTTATTAACTTCTAAAGATGTCCACATTATCTCTACATTATACATGTTAATTCTTGCAGTTTAAGAGTATCCTGCTTACTGAAGTATAATCCTGATAAAATAAAGAGTTGAGATTCTAGTCTCAGTGTCCCTGATCCTGAAGGTTAAGATTTTTTTAAGAGTCATATGCTAATGCATATGCACAGAGCCTATATCCTGTGCAGATATATGTGTGTATGTATGCATGTACACATGTTACATATGCAGGTATATATGTATAAAAGTATGCAACGGTTTATCGATATACATACTGTTGTTGGAAATTGTTTCTATCTGTCTTTCAAAATTGTCACACCAGAGCCTTTTGGAAAAGTCAGAGGCACTCTCATTGTTCAGGTGAGAATAGAGAGGCCTTGGACAAGGAAAGGACGCAGCGAACAGGATGGGCGGGGAGAATGAAAAACTGTTAAGGTTTATTTCTACTATGAGAGGGTTTTAAAAAAAGAAAAGACAAGGTTACCCTTTAAAGCCCCATGTATCTTTCAGAGTGTTGTAAGAGCACATTAAGCCAAAGTGAGAAATTGATATGGCATCTTACGGAAGTAGTCAGAATTTCCAGACGGAGGGGGAAAAATGTTGAATCTATTTTGTTTTGTGGATATGCCAAAAATCACATCCTTCGCCAATGAACCAAGAATCTCTTTTAAATACAAAGCAGTTTTTTCATATAAATACTATGTAAGTGTGCTATGAATACAAGTTACTCTCTGTAATACAGATGAGTAAACTTCATATAATATAAAGATGTTTTGTGCAATGGAAATAAATTTTAAAAAACAGGGTGAAGATTTGATCCTGTAATGACAGTTTCAGGTTCAAATCCTAATTAAAAAAAAACTATTATTTTTTATTTTGAAAATAGAGATACTATTATGAGTTCTCTTATGAAAAAATAAAAGCGTTAAATTACACATAAATTCTGCCAAGTCTCATAGGGGATTCAAAGCTTTCATTTTTGTTGCTGAGAATTTGTTCTTTTCTCTTCCTCCTAGATCTTATGCAAATCATGTCAATGCTGTATTTTGGGGATTTCAGATGGTAAGCAGAAAGTTATAGTTCTTTTCTGAATTAACTTTTCAGCAGATGATGATTTAAAATCATACAATTGCAAGTAAAATGCATGTCTGTTGGACATATGATTCGTCAGTAGTTGCATTAAACTACTTCTGACTTTTATTGTGGCTGAAATTAATGTATAACAACATCTACCTCCGTGCGTGATGCATTTGCACAGGGAATGTTTTATAATTAAATCTACATCTGAACTTACTGGCCACATGCAATGTCCTGGATATAGGCAGGATAAACTTACCAATCATGCTTAGTGAAGTGAGTCAAACTTAGAAGGTAAAATCGACTATGATTATTCAAATATGAGAAAACTAGGATACAGTCATTTTATAGAACCAGGTGGGTATTAGGGGAACCGGGAGAGTGCAGGAGGGCCAAAAAAAGGGGAGTGGGAGGGATTGTAATGCTGATGGGATATATGTGTGTACAAAATGCTCAAGCTCAATGTAACCATTGTGTATCTCATATATATATATATATATATATATATATATATATATATATATATATATATATGAAAATGGGGGGCAGATAAAGACATTGTTCACATTTTTTAAAAAAAATACATTTTTGCCCATTTTACAATCCCTTCCCCTCCCCCTTTCTTTTCGATCATCCCACCACTTCCCCCTGCCCCAATTCCCACGATCATCCCAATTTGGTTCTCTTTCTTTTTATTTTTAATATATCACCTTCATTCCTTATTCCCATCTCTCACTCTCCCTTTATTTCTTTTTCTCCAAATCTATTTTCTTACTTTCTTCCATTTCTCTTAGTTTTCACTTTTTGGTTTGGCTCTCTCTGGGTTTGATACACTTTGCTGAGCATTATAGTCTCAAGGTGCATCCATTTTCAAAAAAAAAAAAAAAAGAAAGAAAGAAAAGAAAAACCTCAAATTTACCATTCTTAAGGGCAGAATACTACTCCATGGTAAATACATACCACATCTTTCTTATCCAGTTATCTGTCCTTGGCCATGTTAGCTTCTTCTCAGATTTGACTAGTATCAATTTTGTTGCTATACAAAAACCATTCAAGTAATCATTACATCAATCAGTTTTCTTAGGCTAAACTTATATCAAAGACAGAATAAATGAATCACTACATTAAATGAACTTGTCTGTATCACAAAAGTACACTACACGTAAAGCAATAGGGATAAAGGCTTACTTATTTTGGAATTTTTAAAGAATTATTCCTCAAAGAGGAGCAAGAAGAAATGAGCAAGATTTTTGTCACAAATTTAGTCGCAGAGTTTGAAATTGAGAAGTAAAAAACAAGTCACAGGTAGAACTAGGAGCCAACTGAGTTTTTACCCAATGGACAAAGGCTATGTGATCTTTCATCTTTACTACATAATGACAGCTTCAGGTATATAATCCCAAGAACTACTTATTTACCAACTCTTACGTTTTTAAAACTAATAATATTCTACTTTAGAAGATGAATGGGGCAGAGATTTGTGAGATTCAATAACATACGCAAATGCATTGTGTATTCAGAGATATCTATACAATTTCTGGGAGCAAGCAGTCTGTCTTTTAATAATGTAACTTAGGCCATTGTGTTCCTCAAAATTTTATAATATCTCATGAGTTTACTCAGGGTCACAGTTGCCAGCAAGACTTCATATAAATCTTTTCTCCATTTCTTTTTATCTGCTTTTCCTGTCTGGTGGATCACTCTAATCTACCTCTTCCTGCTCCTCAAGCAGGACACCCCTGGTCCAGACTGAAGATTTTTGTATCAACCTGCTCCTGTGCCTAAGATACTGTCTTAGTTACTTTTTCATTGCTGTAACTCAATACCCGACACCCACAAACTTAGGAAAGGAAAGGTTTATTTCAGCTAACAGTCTCGAAGGTCACAGTCCATTCAGGGTTGGCTGGCAACAATCGAAGTACGTGGCAGAGACAGAGGTGGAGGCAGCTTCTCAGGACATCGCAAACAGGAAGACAAGCTGAGGCTAGTTGAGACTAGTCCCATCCTCCAGGAAGGCAGGTGCAGCTTATGTATCCTTTCAGGTCTCCACCCAGTAACCAGTCCCTCCTGCATCCAGGTGTGGCCACTACACACCGTTAATCCTAACTTAACTGCAATCCACCCCTCCAGACCAGACCCCAATCCACCAACATCACATGGTTCATTAAAATAGTTGAGACTTTTGGGGGACACTCCAGATCCTAGCCACAACAGATACGCTTGCTGGGGTATTCACTTAACTCTTATGCTCATGAACATAAAATTAGAATAGTTTTTTTTTTTTTTTTACCCTTTTTCTCTTGGGTGTGGGACACTGACTAGGCCAAGGAAAAGGAAAGGTAGAAGGTGGCTCAGACCCTGATAATCTATGTGGACACTGGCAGGAGTGGAGTCCCTCTTTCTTATCCCAGGTCCACGATGGCCTGCAGCTCACGTTTCATTCTACTCAAATTCTCAGTTTGCCCCTAGTCCAAGACACTTACCAGAAATCACATGATCATGTTTTGAGAGACACTCCACTCAAATTAGGGGACTTTCAGACCCCAAACTTCCTCTAACCAGAGAATGACCCTCGCCCTACTACCCGGCTGACCATCCTCCCCCAGCTGCTTATAAGGCTGGCCCCTGTGGACAATAAACGAGCTGTTGCATTGATTCAGTCTCCCGGATGCTATTCCGTCTTACTCACAGCTGACCACTCAAGACCCTGCTCTCCTAGACTTCGCTGATCCCTGATCGCCAGTGGCCAACAGTTCCCAGGGACCCCAGAGACCCTGACGCTTGGGAGAAATTTTAAGGTTTTAAAAATAAGGTGTCACTTGAGATTTATCTTTAAATAATGGCCTTGGGATGCTGCTGAATAAGGGTTCTTGGGAGGAGGGTAATGTTTCAGAGAAGATAGGTGCTGGTCAAGGACAAGAGAATTCGACAGAACTGCATGACTTTTCAAATGCAGGATCAACAGAATTGGGCAATTAGATGGACTCAGGTAATCAAACAAAGACACAAACTGGCAATCACAGAGGTTCTCCTTGGCCAAAAAGGCTGAGTATCCAGCAAAGACTTGAATTAAAATCAAGAACATGACAGGAGGAGCAAGAGATACTGGGATAAATCCTGCATGTGGAGTCAGTAAGTCATATAGCACAGGAAATGCAAAATTCTAAAGAGCTAGGAAGGGAGGCCACGGAAAGGCTATCAAGATTTGTTGGCAAACACACAGAAGATGCAGCCGTGGACATGGGTACAAGGAGTGGGAGGTAGAATACAGGCAATGAAACACCAATGGAGAATAATGAGCATTGGTAAATAAATTACCCGGAAGTATAATAGTTGTCCTTCCGTGTAAAAGGTCATGGAGGTGGGTCAGGAATGCACAGCTCTAGTGTACTGAGGAAAGATTTTTTCAGAAGAGGTCTTAAAGCCTTAGAACAGACAAGAATTTTATTCAAAGAATGTTTTAGAAAAAGCATGCGAGTATGTGATATACATATACATATATATGTATAAATCTAAAATCTAGTCATGGAAAGTAATCATGGCCTTATACATTGACTAGATATTCTCTTTAATAATGTAAAACAATCTCAAAATTTATTTGTGAATTTAAGTTTGGGAAGATATAGAAATTTTTGACCTACCATTTTTTATCTGTTGGTATGAACCTGGACAAGTCATAGAGGATATGGAACACTTAACTTAGGTATTTTCACTTACAGCATGCATGGCACAAGCAAACAGCTGGTAGAACTTTATGCATAGAGGACTTGCACTTATAACTTTCCATTTTAATGTAATTCTTATGAATTCATTTAAATACACTTACATTTTTAGAGCTACTGAAACTTTCACAGTGCTTCTTCCGATGTGGGCAGTTCATTCTATTTACTGAAAAAAATTTTTTTTCTACTTATGAACTGTCCCAAACCTGCATTTCAGGATGTCATATGTGCAGTGTCACAGTAAATCTTTCATTCATCAAAGACATGAGAACAAGAAAGCAGAAATGCACTGGGACAAGCAAGCTCTTTATGTTTTATTACATTCATACACCACTCTTCTATCCCTGGGGACTTATTTTTCGTAGACTGAGGCTTAGACGTTATGGCTCAGAGTGTGCAACATTTTTCAGGGCTAGGAAAACCTTGTAAAATACCCTGGAATCTGTGAGTATCCAGGCACATAGGCCTGAAGTGTAAAGCTCCTCTAAAAAGATCCACAGTAAAGTCAGTCTGGTGCTTTGTTTAGAATCACAAGCTATATGGCAATGTATAAATGTCAAGGAATAAGAGGTTAAAATTATGCAGATACCTGATGCTTAGATGTAAAAAAAAAAAAATCTTTGTGATATCTTTACAACCTCACCGTGTTGAGGAAGCAGTACAATTGATGCCAAGGACCAAAAGAGACCAGAAACTCTGGTAAGAACATGTGGCTTTCACTTTAAATCTTAAAAAAAAGAGACGTAGAGATAAATTCTAGAATTAAAGCAACAGGAAATAGACCAGCCTAAAAGTCAGCTTGAAATGGACTCACATATTAATGGGATCAAGGTAATCAGGCTACATCTCAATTAGCCACCAGACAAATACTAAATCACCTGTGGAAGAGAACATCATTTGTACTCTGTTCACATTTTATACACATTGAGACATTCAAGAAAAAATATCCAGGAAGACTTAGGCTTCTCCTTAGGATGCGGAAGCTCAGGGGAGAATGTGCTCCTACCTTACTGATGAGAATAATCTGGGTAACCTACAAAATCATGTTTATAAATCCCAGCAGAGAGCTGAGAATGGGAAGAAATCTAATGAAGTGAAATTGAGAATGTTTAGCCCATCCTAGGAGAGAGCAAACTTACGGTTGCTGTCACGCATTGTGGAGCACTGGGAAAGGAAAAATTGCTGTCGACGTAGGTAAGGGGAGAAAAAAAAATCTTAACTTTTAACAAACTCTCTAAGTTCAAGGGTGAACTGACATGACAATTTAGGGTCCCTGGGAGCCACAGACAGAAGAGGAAATCTGTTTCCTTTGCCAGTTCTTCTCACCAGGCATGAAAGTCTAGGTGTAGGAAACATAGTGTCAGAGGCAGAATACCTAGGGGGTCCTGTTCCCAGAATTCTGTCGCAGTCCCAGCACTTAGAAGGTTCCCCTTTTTGCTACTGCCACACTGGTCTAAAGACAAATCAAAACTATACAAAGGTATATCATGTACCATAATGACTGAACAAATAGGTGAATAAACAAAATGCACTTGCTAATTGTTGCCAAGTATTGGCACAAATTGCTTATTTATTATGAGGAAGAAGCTATAATAAGACATTCAACTTGAGACGCGTGTACTATGGAACCAGACACTTCCAGATTGAGGCTCTGCCCAACAGATATATGATCAAATGTGTGTAAAATATATGTGAATCAGGTGTTTCTTAGTAATCCAGAATGGCAGTACGCAAACATATACAGATTGAATCACTCCATTTGTAAATACACATTTTTCCCATTTTATTGATATGTATAATTACAAAATTTAAAGTTTACATTGATCTTGAACATTTTGTGCACATACATATCATGGCAAAGTTACAAGACCTCCCCCCCTCTCCTTTTGTCCCTCCCCCTACCCAGGCTACCGCCCTCCCCCCCCCCAAGTTTATTTTCCACATCAAGTTCCATGAGATAATTGTAATCTGGTTTTCTCATATCAAAGAAACCATTCAATATTTCACTTTCTGCTTCTGACTCACTTCACTAGGCATGATGGTTTCAAGTTGCCTCCATTTGCCTACAAAAGCCTCCGACCTATCTATCTTTATAGGTGCATAGTATTCCATTGTGTACGAATACCACAATTTGTATATCCATTGGTCTGTTGATGAGTATTTTGGGGTCTTCTACATTTTAGCTATTGTTAGTTGTGCTGCTGTCACGTAATAGTCACCTGGTTGCTTGTGTTGTAAATATACATTTTTAAAAGAAGCAAAATCAATCTATGCTGAGAGATGACAGGTGTAGATTCTCTTGGGTGCCTAATGATTAGAATCAAGTCATTGTCATCAAATAGAGTATTCACGTTTCAAAAATTAATTGACTTGATCTATTTGTGGGTTGTACACATTTTCCAGGTACATGTTTTATTTAATTTTAATGTATATTTTAAAATAGATGACCTCAATAATATTCCAAATAAGATTTTCTCAAAAAATTCTCTTGAATATTTTCTATTTCATATGATATATATTCTTGTAAGAAAATTATGGCTTATACATTTAGTATATATGGAGATGTATTAACCACATCATCATTGAAAAATAAAACGCTTGAATATAGTTTCTATGATTATAAATAAAACATGGTGAATAGGTTCTTTGCACAAAACTTTATCACTAAGATATAGAAAATAACCATATAAAAACAATCTGTTATCAGAGGGGAAATACATGTAAAACACCATTGTAAACAATTAATACCACAGTACAAATTTAATCAAAAACTTATTTCATTTGTATGTTTAGTGGAACTTTTCTCTTTCTCTCTTGCGTTAAGCGATTCATGACTTAGGTCTAATTTTTACCTTTTGAATTCCCACAAGTTATTTGGAATATCACTAGACTTAAAAATACATGTCAACATTAAGACAGACAGGAAGAAGAATGTTGCTGGATGTTTCATGGTCAGCATTTTTAGTTTCCCTTGCATGTAAACACAAACAACACCTTGTCTCTGAGTAGACGGTCAGAATCTTGCACACTTGAATAGCCTTGGCTTTTTCGTGTTCATTTTTGCCCCGCGTGAAATCCCGTACAGGTCACATCTGCCACAGACCCTTTCCCGGTTTAGTAAGTATTTTCCCCAGTCTGGTATATACTTTCAAAGGAACTAAATGTTCTTTATTAGGAAATGAGAAAGTATCAATGCAAGTACTTTGAAAGCTATAAACTATTTTTTTAAAAACTGTTAAAACTCTGTAGTCACCAAGAGAAGCTTGATTTCCCAGTTAGCAATCTTGGATCATGAGCAATTTCTAGAAGAGGAATACTGTTTATTGGAAGACAATGACTCACTTCAAAAGTAATTCTCTGAGACTAAGTGGGGCAAAGCCGTTAAGAATGGAAGGCTTCACTTTGTAACACTCACATTTTCCCTGAAATTGAACACGAAGTTGTTCTTTTTTCAGCTTTGTTGAAGTATAATTGACAAATAAAATTGTGTAGATCTGAAGTCCAGATGGGATGCCTTGATATATTTATATGTTGCAAAATGATGACCACAATCAAGTTAATAAGCATGTCGATTACCTCACCTAATTTTTTCTTTTCTATGAGAATATTTAAAATCTACTTTCTCAGAAAGTTTCAAGTATAAAAATGCAAAATTTCAAATATTATTAGCTACAATCATCATTCTCTGCATTAGCTCCTCAGAACTTACTCCTAAGTTAAGGTTTGTACTGTTACAACGGTTTTAAACATAGAGGAGGAAGTCCCAGGGGGAGAAATGGCTTTCTCTTTATACATATGGACAGCCAGTATCAGGGACAGGTACTGACACCTTGGTCAACAGAGTCATTTATCTGAGATGTAACTTAAAGGCATGTGACAGCATCGTCCAAAACCACCTGAAACTCTATTGACATCTGAAGTCAGGAAGTGAACAGCCTCAGTTTTTCTCAAAATAAGACCATTCGTTTTTAGCTCACTTTTCCTACTTAACAACTTTTCCTTTTCCTCCAACTAATACAGTCCCTATTGCAATAAATAGAGATATTTAACAATCAAGAAGGAAGCTGCTCAGGCAATTAAGGATTTTAGCTTTCATTAAGTGCTAAAACTGTTTCTTCCTGTTATTATACACTTCCCATCTCAGTAGGTGAAATATCTGAAAACAATCATTGCAATGGCGAACTTTAAGCAAAATCAGATAGCAGCAGCTCGAATCTGAAGAAGCACTGAACCTTCATGAATAATTCTTGAGTAGTGGTGTGAACGCTCAACTCACAGACTCTTTCAAGATGTTAGGTTCATGTTTTATTTAAGCTCAACATAAATGTTAACGTGGCCCTCATCAGATTTCTTTTATCCACCTCTGAAGATTGATATGTTGATGTTGTAATATGGAAGAGTGCCTTGGGGAGAGACTTTAAATGCCCATCCAGGTGTTCTTTGAGGGGTTACAAATAAATTTCTTTTCCAAGAACGGAGCTGTAAATTCATTTGTCTCAGCCTGCCACCTTGGTGCATACATCTGCTGATCAGTGTTAATTAGTCTTCTATTGTTCAATTTGCAGTCTAGATATGTTATATGGAGAGAGAACTGATGAAATATCACTGTGTTTAATCTTCGAAAAGAATCTGCTGAGCAAGTGACCAATAAATTGTAAGTAATGCAAACATTAATCAAATAGAGTGCCATTAAAAACTTAACCCCGAGTCTCCATCCAGAAAGCAAATGAATCTATTGTCCTATCTCGATTATGAATTGTTACTATTATGCTTATTTTATGATTCTACTAGTCAATAGTTCTCATGAGGTATTTTAGTCTTTGAGTTATTTACAAATTAAGTATTGGATCTCAAGTCATTTATAAATCAATTAGTTTTTTTCTTAGAGGCAACTCTGCTTTGGGCTATAGCTTCCCTTTTGGTAATTAAGGTCTACGGCTGCTACAGTGTACTGTCATTAGATGTGAGGAAGAGGAGAAAGAAGATGTTTTAATGATATCTATAGCTGAATCATGCCTATTAAAATATTCAGTTAATCTCATAAATCACTTCATGGAAAGGATAAGGAATTATGAGGTTTAAGGTGGTGCTTAATTAAAATCTAAAGCATGCATACAGAAAGACTTTATGTTTAGCAAGGCAGGATTAGCACTAGTTGTTTGATAAATAATTTTTCCAAGATTTCCTAGATTTGGAATACATATTTTCCCTAAATATTTATTTTTTAAAAAGGATTTGGGACAGCTTTTGTTATTCCAAAATACATTTCAATAAGTTGTGCATATAGGATACTTACTGAATAAATAGGTAGTATTTTCAGTTAAGCTGTATTTAGCAGAGGTTGTACCCATAGGCCAAAGGCCAATGGTATTAGCTTGTTGTACAATACTGTACCTATCTGGAATAGGTAATTTAAGAATGCAAAACCAAATTTTGGTCCACCATTGGTTATCCACCATGGTTATTTAGTTTGAACTAACACTCACATTTCAACTATGGCCAAATACTTGGTTTTCTGTACCATGACTTACAATGTGGTTCTCATTTGATTGAACTTTACAAAACTGCAGAAGGATTTGAAATCCAATATGTCAAAACCAGACCATCTGTGTATGTGTTTCGAAGCCAAAAAGACAGTGAATTTTTTGAGTTTTGTTCACTTATTACCTGAGAATCATCCAAACTCTTGCCTTTTCATTGTTAGAAAATGGAAACCACATTATTATAGAGATAATTTATTCAATCAGTCCAATGGCTGTATCAAATGCAACACACCATAAAAATTTCTTAATATCATTAGTAATAGCTATTAATATATATTGAAGACTAATTTTGGGTGAGAAAACTTGCTAAATTCATCTTTTGTACTCAGTATCACAACTCTATGAGTTTGGCGCTATTGTTATACTCATTTAAAAATAATAAAACATACTTGGCACAGAAAAATCTATTAACTTGTTCAGTGTCACATAGCCTGAAGGTCTGGATTTTGAATTGGAATTAGATACATTTAATTGTGATGCTTCGGTCAATCATTTAATCTGTCACCATTGTACTTTGGTACACAGCACACACAGAACAACATGACATTTCAGACTTAAATGGTTGATATGCTCAAAAAGTATTTGTCACCAGTAATAGGATCAGTAAAATATTTGGTGGGCAGTGTTTGTCATTTCTTTGAATATTTGTTTGATTTGTGGGTCGCCTAGCTGCAGATTAGGACCAACGTGTAGAAAGGCCCCAGGCAGGCAAGAGATCGCTTGCTTTGTTCCTATTTTTCTTATCTATGTAAACTTGAACAATTCCCTTGACCTCTTTGCACACTGGTGTCCTCATCTTTATAAATGAAAAGACTGGACTAAGTCGTCTCTAATTCCTTTCTAGCGCTGACCTTTTGTTTCTCTGAGTCCATATCATTTTCATTTATGGAGGGACAAAGACATAGACCTAAAAATAAAATGTGTGTGTAACTACACTTACAGATTTGCTGACCTTGCTGTCCCTGAATAGTATCTCCATTGCATTGCCTGAAATGTCATCATGCATTTCCCCCCTCAGTCTTGCTTGACACATGCTAATTAGAAGAAAAAATTCCCTTTCTTGTGAAGGGGGCCTCTCCATCTCCTACACACTACATGGCTGTTGGGCTCAAAGAAATATTTTATGGGTGTTTAAAAATATGCTACAATTTTCGCCTATTGACCTTGTCTTGGGCACTTTATTTTCTGTCTTCAGCTTCAATAATCATTATTAACTTGGTGAAAGAAAGGGATATGAAAAGCACAAGATTGAGTACTACTCAAGCTACGAAAAGAATGGGGATATTTACACATTGCAGTATACCAGGGATGTGTGATGTTTCCATACAAGGAGCCGGTTTCAAATGATCAAAATAATGCGCTAAAACTTTGCATACTTAAAGACAAACTCATTTTAAAAAATAACAATAATGGCAGAATTTACTTCCCCACCCCAAGTTAGAGTAACATTAATAGTTAAATATATTATTTGAGGTTGGCATGAAACATGGAATAGTAAATGCTCTGACCACTGTAGCACACACGTAGATAATATACGGCTCATGCAACTTTCATAACCCGCTCTGCTGATTCTCTTCTAATATCTCTCTAAAGACGTTGGCAGTATCATCCTTCATTTATTTTGCATGCCGCTTTCACCCATTGTGGGTAAACACGAATAAAAAATTCTGGAGGTACGAACAGTTATCTTTGCTGATGCTCGGTGAGGTTTTAATAAAATATGCATGACCCCAGTGTCCGGGTGTGTATCTGTGAGTCACAGAGCAGTGAAGAAATCCAGAGATAATTATGATCTTTGATGATGATGTAGGAATGAACACCTCAGTGATATGCAATGTAAAGTAGCACAGATAGAATCTCCTGTTTGCCCTTGAACCATGGGATGCAAATGCAAATAACTAAAACATACAAGTTTAATTTTAGAAGACCATGTTCAGAAAAGAAAGAGAATTCAGATGGAAAATAAAAACCCAAAAGGCTTTGTGTAATATTAGCAAAGAAAAGCCTCAAGTTAGTTAATGATTGTGGTCCAGATGTCTTTCACAAAGTATTCAACCCTAAAACGTCTGGGCCTACTGGTGAAACAAAAGAAGTTCTTTCTCCCCATTCTAACCCTGCATGAAAAATAAAACTTCCCATATTATGAACAAAGTTCTCTTTGGTTGTCTTAGTCTGTTTCAAGTTGCTATAGTAGGATACCTGACACTGGATAATGTGAACAGAAATTTAGCCTCTCACAGTTCTGGGAGTCTAGACCATTCTACCACTAGGTGGCAGTATTGGTGGTGCTCTTTTTGTTGCATCCAGACGTGGGAGGAGGCAGGAGTGCAGCAGCGGGCAATGCATTTGCTCTCCCTTAGCAGAGGAGAGGAGTGTAAATCCCTTCTGCAAGCCACCCCTCCACCACCTTTTATAACAATATTAATCCACTTACGAAGGTAGAACCTGTGATGACCTAAGCACCGCCCAGAAGGTCACACCTCCTAACACCGTATCCCTGGGGATTTTCAACAACATAAAATTTAGAGGAGACAAAAATATTTAATCTTTAGCTGTAGATGACTTATGTATGCTTCTCAGATTTTTTTTTTTTCCTTTGTGAGACTAAGGCAAAGTCATCCCAATTTTTTTTTTTTTTTTGACTTCAGAAAAAACCACAGGCCATTTTCAGTATCGTTTATTTCTAGCCTGGTGAAAGATGAGGACATCTATGTAATGACAGCAAGGCCATGTTCACAGCACTTGGCAGACCAGGAATAGCTCGGACTCTTCTCACTGGGAGGGGAGATAATTATATCATAAGATGGGGAAGGCAATGTGCAGCCGTGTGCTAACAGGTGGCGGTTTGTGTATGATCAGCACTTACTTCTTCACGTTCCCATCTTTGATGCTTTGCTACATTAGATGAGAAATTTACCAGTGCAACTCAGTTTATGAAAAGCAAGATCCTAGGATTAATGGCAGCTCTACACCAATGATTTTTTGTTCTGTTGTTCAACTTTGAAAAATTGTCAGTGAAATACATTATGTTATTCACTTACGTATATAACATGAGAATGGCTCGGTATGTCATGTGCTAAATATTGAGGAAGGACTATATGGAAACTAATTCAAAATTATATGGTATTTCTGCAAAAAAAAATTAGTATCCCCTATGACCAGTGAAGCAGGTAACATATCTTGACGAAGAGGCCATGAACTTCATTCATTCATTCAGAGGCCATGCAACTTATTAGCAGAACAACTAGATCTATTGTACTTTATATCACATCGTTTCCAACACTTGTGTGTTTTGTTTTCTAAGAGAACATGAAAACTACATTTTTTATAACCTTGTCTGAGTGGGTCTAGATTTATAAAGTCACTTTTATGATTGCTTTCATTTTACATGGGGCTTTCAAGCAATGAGTTGAAATTAAATTTTAGTTTACTTGTATTTATTGATACTTTTACAGTAAAATTTGTTAATCTCAGTCAGTCTTATGATTGTGGTAAATAGCACTCAATTGGGCAATGGAATCATCTAGAATTTGCTTATACCCAGTAAGGGAGGAAATTTTTATTTTTTAAAATCAAAACATTGATTTTAATAATAGTATTCGGTAAATTTTCCTCTCATGGATTTTTATTTCCTGTTGTCTTCTTATAAAACAGCTTACATGATATCTGCCAATCTAAGAAGCAGAACATGTGGGTTATTTACAGAACCCGATCTGAATGAAATCTTTTTATAAATAAAAAGCCAACCAGTCACCTTATAGCAAAGAACCTTACATCAGTAACCTTTCTTCAAGAAATGCAGTTTTGAGTGGGAAGTGCAAGTCACCTATCTCAGAATTGAAGCATATGTTTATTTAATTTTGGTATGAATCAAAAACTGAACTGGATTGCTTATGCTACTACAAGGCATGAAAAGAGTAGTGCATTTTCAATTTAAAAGATTTTGATTTGGCATAGATTCAAATGAAGAGAGCTGTATCTTATTGCTATAAACCAAATGCCATAATTAGCCCAATAGTTTTGTATTGGTACCTTGTCTAAAAGCACTCTTGCTGCAATAACAAAATAGTAAAAACTGGATGGCTTATAAACAATACAAATCTACTCACACTTTTGGAAGCTGAGAAGTCTAAATCAAGACTCCAATAAATTTGGCTCCAGGTTGAAGCCCAAATTTTTAATCATAGATAATTTTGTCTCTCTGGGATGCATAAAGTAGAAAGATTTCACAAGCTCCCACTACCTATTTCAGAAGTACTTGATCCAATTCTCAAGAACAAACCTCTGATGATGTAATCACTTCCCTAAATTGTCCCTGTCCTTATGCGGTCACGTCTTTTCCTGTTCACACCTCTCTAGTATTCTAGGTACTCTTTGACTCAGGCAAGCTTGGCGATTCTACTGCCTGGAATAACTTGCCATATAGGGTAATCTGTTTTCTTTTGTCATACTCAGCTCTCACTCTTAAGCAAGTCCATCTTGGAAAAAACTTGTAGAATAATACCATGTTCCAACTACTATAGTACCACATCCAGATTCATCTTTATTTATACTCTTTGGCAACCAACAATTATCACTACTTAATTCTTTCTGAATTGTACTTACTAAGTGCATTATGTGTTCATGAAGAAAAGTGGTGTGTTTGGTGGTTTTCTATCTTGACCACTGTCATCATGTCCTAAAACAGGTGGGGTTTTAATAAATATTTGTTGCATCCAGTGTGAGGTGTTGGACCTAGCCCTCGTGAAAGTAAAAACTGATAAGCTATGTACTAATTCAGACAAGAGATTCTGATAATCCTCTATGCCTTTGGTGAACAAATAATAGTTTTATTATCCTAATTGTAAATTATTTTGCTTAATTTTGAGAAATTTTAGTGGTCGGGTGCATGGACTCCTCTCACATTCTAGAAAACACTCACTTATATCTACTCTCTGCGGGGTGACTTTATGAGCAAAACCTGATTATGGTAGAAAAGGAACATTTTCTGGACGAAGTTTTGTCTGAATCATGGGAAAGAGTAGTTATGGATATCAGCAATGCGTTCTCCAATGTTTCAGAAAGTATTCTAGCACACACATATAAAAATAAATAAAAAAAGATTTTATAACTGGATTTTAGGCATGTAAAACATTCAATTGAAAACAATTTAATACTATCTATATAGATTGTAATTTAAATAGCAGTATTTACATGTACATGCTTGTATACTTGCAAATGTTTATGTAAGCTAGTATACAAGAACTGCATATTCTTGATAAGAGCTCTATCAGAGTAAGATATAGCCATACCTTTAAAATAGAAATACATACATCTATATTTATCTGTGTATCTCCATATTTATTTATCTTCATATTTATTTGCCTATCTTCAGGAGTTAAACATTAACAGGCCCTGCTATTTTACTGTCTTAATAAAATGTCATCCAGATGTCAAACTCAAGTCCTCACTGCCATTCAATTAAAAACATTGCTATTACTTAAGCCAGAAAAATGGCCAATATTAGCTGTTAACTTGGTATAAAATAGGTACTTTAACTTATGAAAGAGCCTATTTTTGAAAAGAAAATATTGTGTAAATTAATAAAATCATCTGAGACGCTCATTAGCCTTCTCAAAGGGATATTAAAAGGAAAAGATATTATTTTGATTAACTGAATTAGAAAGAGCTAAAATGGAAATTTTTGAGTAGAAATTGCTGTTTTAAAATGCCTGAAGGACTCCAGACGTGTAAAGTAAGAACAAATAATTCCTAGTGTGGTCGTCTCTCCATGGCATAAGGTCAGCGGCAAGGGGTCCCAGTCACTGTGTCCGGCCACAGTCATCGTGGGCATCATATCCAGGGACAGTACTTCCCAGACCCTTCTAGGGTCCATGGTTTGGCATGTTAAGGTACAGACATCATTAAAAAATGGGCATTGATGTGCCTGGGGGAGTGAGCTGAGGTATGTTCGGTATGGCTGCGATTTCTTAGAACATCCATTTTTCTAACAGACTTGAAGAAAACTAATGCTTTTTTATATTTAAACTAACATAGCTGTATTATGAGTAGAACATAAAATTTACATGAATTTTTCAAATAAATCCAATGACTTAAAAGAAGCTTTTGCTCCTCTAGTTGGTGTGGAGCCTCTGGAGGTTCTCGTCTGCTCCCCTTTGCTATTAGAATAATTCAGTGAAAAAGCCTGGGAAACACTGCTTCGCCATCTCTTTGATATTCTCATTAAATATAAATGAGCTCCTGTCAAAATGGCAGCTGTGCGTATTCTACAGGCACTTGCTATTCCTGCCTCCTTAGGGTCAAGTCTTATGTAAGTTTGGGTTGGGAGAACTTTGTATGTGGGGAACTCACTCCCTTCGCATTCTCTGTCTCTTTCTCTCTCTCTCTGATTTTAGCTGTTACTCTTTCTCCTCTGTAAGCATATTTTTTCTGTCTTATTTCTTCACTTTTTCTTTCCCTTTGTTTTTCTTCTGTCTTTTCTTCTGTTCCTCTTTCAAATATTTAGTGGGCACCTCATGACTCAGGTAGTGTATTAAGCTCCATGATCATAAAAATTAAACAACTTTCCTTTCAACTATCAGTCATAGCATAGATTAATTTTATTTACATATTTAATTCTATGTCACTAGTGTATTCCTGTAATATATTTCTATAATATGTAGTATATAAGTACACCTATTAAATATATATTATGTTTTAATAGATGCTTTTAATAGATATTTATGAAAAATACTGAATAATGAATAAGTCAGTGAAGTAAAGTGATTGCTACAGCTTGGATCTGGAATGTCCTCTATAAGTTTCATGTATTTGGATGCAGTGAGATACCTATGGAACTGCATGCAGTTAAGAGGTAGGATCTGGTGGGAAAGGGCAGAATGCTGGGGCTTGACCAGAAGAGACAGATTATTGGGATAAGATCTAGAAGAATATACAATAACCATTCCTCCCCCATTCCTCAGTTGGCTTCCTGCCTGCTAGCTTTCCTCTGGGTAACCCCTTCCATGTGCTTCCGCCATTGCCGGCCACCTAAAAGTGGCTTGAGACCTTCTAAAACTGTAAGTTAAAAGAAACTTTTCCTCCTTTAAGACAAATATATTGGGCATTGGGTTCCAGCACCCACAAAGAAGCTGAATACAGAAACTGGTACTTGAGGACAGGGGTCACTGCTGTGAATTTATCCGGTGATGTGATTTAGAATCCTTTGAATTGGTTTGAGGGAAGATTGTGGAAAGACTTGAAGATACTGGATAGAGAAACATTAGATTGCTGTGAGCTGAGCTTGGTGGGAGATTCTGGCGAGAGCTTAGAAAAGCAGACACAGACAACTGCAGATTGGAAAGTCCAGGCTCAAGAAGTTTCAGACGTGAAGGAAGAATCTATTGGCAGTTGGTCTATAAACCATGCAAAAAGATGTGTGGCATTTTGTCCTTGCCCTGGGACTATGCCTGAAACTGAAATCAAGGATGACGAATATGGTGGAGAAAATTTCAAGGCAGCCTAATGTTTAGGCTGTCACATGATTATTGCTTGAGGCTCTTAGCCAGGTCTATGTTGAGAATTGGGAGGAAATGGCAGAGGAATAAAAGCTATAAGACGTTTTCAGTTTACCCGGAGTGAAAAGGGCCTCCAGAGATGGTGTAAAAGACAGGAAGGTTCTTAGGGAAATGAGTGTTAAAAAAGAATACAAGTACTTGGAACTAGGGCTATAAAAAGAAACGTTGAGGGTGTTTCAGGCACTACTGAGACTCCATTGTTTGCTAATTATAAGGTGGACAAGCAAAAGACTGCTTTGAAGAGACCCCGAGGAAATCCTGCAGGGCAGACTAGGAAAGTGAATTCTCAAGTAGCTCAGCCACCTAAGAACTTAGACGCCACTGTTACCACCATGGTCCTAGCATGACAGGCGGCTCAGCCCAGTGAGAAAACTTGGCATCTTACACGTGGTGCAGGCTTCATCAGCACTCGTCATGCAAAGCTTGTGGGGTCATGGGGGCTTCCACCAGATTTCAGAAGACGGTCTGAGAGGCCAGGAAGTATGCCCGTAGGAGGGCAGTTGTGAAGGAGAAGCCCAAGGTGCAGTGTAGACCCCAGGAATTTGAACATGCCAGAAACATGAATCATCTGCTGAAGAAGGATGTAGGCTATGAGCAGAGCCAGCCCAAAGGAGTAGCTGTGGAGCTTGCAGCCAGCAGCAATGCTACCCAAACCTTCTGGAGCTCAATTCTCTCCACAGTTTCACCCAAGTGCTGGCCATACAACTACAAGATTTAGCCCTTGACCTGTTTGATTTAGAACTTACTTTGGTCAAATTGCTTTCTCTGCTTCTATTTCTGTTTGTCAGATGAGAATGTCTACCGTATGCCTTTGTGTGTTGGAAGTTTTTAACTTTGGTTTTCACAGGTGCTTACAACTATGAGCCTGTGTCTCAGAGGAGACTTTGGATTTTAACTTAACAGTGTGAAAACTGTTAAGGATTTTGCAACTTTTAGAAATGAACTAAATGTATCTTGTATAAGGTGGTGGACATGATTCCTCTGGGGCCAAGGTTAGAATGTTTGGATCCAAAAACTTCATGTATTTAGCTGTAGTGAGATACATATGAGATACCTATGCTATTAAGAGTTGCAGCCTGGTTGAAAGGGTTGGAATACCTGGATCTGACGGGAAAGGGGAAGATTAATGGGACAAGATCCGGAAGTTTATATGCTAGCTCTGCCTTCTTCCCTTATGTGGCTCCCTTCTGCCATGATGTGAATAGGTTTGCTCCAGCTAGGCCATTGTCGTGTCCTTCCACCATGTCTAGCCACCTAGGAATGAAGAGAGACCTCTTGAAACTGTAAATGAAAATAAACTTTCCCTCCTTTAAGAAGTGAATATTTGGTATTATGCCCCAGCAATGAAAAAGTAACTAAGACAGTCATAATAAATGAGTAATTTATCTTAATATGTGCATTTTAATTGAACTTAAGAAGGTGAGCCTATGACGCATGAGAAAATAGAAAGAATTTGGGATAGGGCAAGTCAAGGTTACTCACTACTGCTTCCAAGAGGATATACACAGCCCTCTTTGGGTCTTCATCTTGATGCTGGGAAAAAAAAAAAAAAAAAAAAACTCTTTCAAGGATTTATAAAAAGAAGAAACAACTTCCCACACAGAAAGGGAAACACATTTAAACACAACAATATAGGAATTTGTGCAGTGTTTTCAACATATGATAAAAAGTTGGTTATAATACAGTTAGTGTGAGACTTCTGGTCAAGATGGTGGCCAAGTAACAGAGCTGCTCAATGTCTCCTTATAAAAATACTTAAAAAGTTGAGAATATAGAAAAAAAAAACCTGTCTGTTCAATGTAGCTAGGACAGAGAGGAGGGCCCCAACAATTGGAAGGAGGCAAGGTGAAGATGAGAAATCCCAAAGGAACATTGGAATTTGGGAAAAATACAGCAGCCCAGGAAGCTGCACCAGGCCAACTGTGAACAGTGGGGAGCTGCCAGCCTTTGCACACAGAGGAAAGCCGGCTTGGAGTCTGGAACTTCTGACCAAGCTAGGACAGGAAAAAGTGTCCCAACAACTGAAAGAAGGCCACCAGAAGTTCAAGAGTCCTGAAGACATATTTGAAGAGGAAAGCAGCAGCTGACTGAGTATGGCTTTGAGCTGCCAGCATCCACAGATGGAGGAAAGTGTGGAGACCGGATCCTCAGACCAAGGTAAGCATGAGTCCAAGAGAAGTGGGAATTGACAGCAGCTGGTACACCAGTCTCCAAAAACAAGCCTGTGGGTAATGCATAATACAAATGCACTGCAAGAAGAAATTAAAAAATAATTAAAAATAATTTAAAAATTAAAAAATAAAAAAATTAAAAAATAATTTAAAGAAATTAAAAAGCCAAGACTGAACTGATTAAAATGAAAGAAAGTTCAGAAGAGTACATCAGGGTTTTGGGGTCACTCTTAAACAGTGACTAGGAAAAAACGGACCCAGGGAACAGTTGTGGAGAGAAGAGGAAGGCCACAGACCTCCTGAATGTCTAGGTGTAGTGGGAGCACCTGTGAGGGTGGAGAGCCCGCCCTTGGGAGAGGGAAGCCAGGACAGCTGGGAGAGCTTCGCTGAGAGAACTAAGGGTGATCATCGCATATCAGAGGCCATCAGGCTGTTAGGTCCACCCTCACTGCCTACTCCCAGCATAGAACTTGGAAGAATTTAGGCTCCCTCTACACACCCTCATACTTATTCAAAGAAACCTCACAGCTGGGCCTTTCAAGTGAAGTCCCTCAACAACAGAAACACGGGAAGAAGACAAAGCCACAGGACACCCACAGACATGCCTGAGATTTCACCAAGACACATAAAACTTAAACATAAAGGTCAAAGACAAAGAAAAAAATCCTGAAAGCAAAAGATAAGAAACATGTCACATTGGTTGGAGTCTCGTTAAGGTATTACTAGGTTTCTCAACAGAAATCCTGGAAGGCAGGATGGAGCTAGATAACATATTCAGATGTATTCAAATATTAAAAGAAGATAACTATGCCAACCCAGAACACCTTACCCTGCAAAGCTGTCCTTTGTAAATGAGAAGTAAAATCTATACCAAACAGAGGCAAAAGGAGTTGAAAAACTCCTGAGTGCTGCCTTACATTAATTAGCAAGCATGGAGACTTTTAACGCTAAAATAAAGGCTGCAAATTAATAATATAAAACAAATTAAAATTAAAAAGTCAATGACATAATTATTGTATAGTCATTTTTATACCATTATGAATATGACCAAGCCATGAGTGTGTACCTCTTTGGCCACATTGAGTGAAGAGGAATTTGCCTTACAGCACACAAAATTTAAAATATATCCCAGCCCAGGCTATGCCTTCTGTACTAATATATTAATAACTAACAACATTTTATTATAACATTAAAACAAAATAATGCAAGCAGCCTGTTAAAGGGGAGAAGAAAAGGTAAAAGAGAACAAAGGGAAGAAAAAACGATTAAGGTAAGATGTGCGTGAACCAGTTCTCCAAGACAGAAGTAATTATTATGTACTGAAAACATATATTAGTATATTAATAAAAACATGAACAAAAATTGGAAGAATTCAAATATGTAGGGTGTACTACAAGACAAACGATCCCTACTTTAACAAATAAGGTATCACAAAGGTGGAATCAGGTGCTAATAAATATTTTTACATACTAAAAGAGAATTTTAAAATGTGGCTCAGAGGCAATACAAAAATACATTCCAAGGTCTGAAGGGGTAGCTCATGACCCTGAGCTCTATTTCGAACACCATAAAAGATGGGCATAGTGGTGCCTGCATACAGAACTCTGAGGCATATAGAAGGCTGAGGCAGGAGAATTGCTTTGAGTTGTAGGACAACCTGTTTTACAGAGCAGTACTTTTTCTAAAAAGCAAGCGAGCAAACAAATGAACATACACAAACCAAACCAAACCAAACCAAACCAAAACTTTATATATCTATTAAAAATAATAAATGTCTGTCTTCAAAGGCACATATACATGTAGGTATAGGTTGAACTTTTTTTGAGGCAACTTTTTTTTTTGAGGCAAGGTCTCACTCTGTAACCCAGGCTGCTCCTAAACTCACTATGTAGCTCAGGTTGGCCCTAAACACATGGTAATCTTCCTGTCTCAGCCTCCCAAGTGCTGCGATTGCAGCAATGCACCACTACCCCTGGCTTAGGTAGATTGAACTATTAAATTCTACTTTCTGAGGCACAGGTACAAATAACACCTGTTACGTGAACATTGTTATTGTTAATTCTATTGAGTATGCAGAGCGAGAAGGCACAGTTGAGGCTGCATTTTGCCGTCACCTACATAGTCTGCACTTGAGCTTAAAAATCATACTCTAATAATAAAATTTGCAATCTATTGGGCTACGTCATTTGCTGTCCAGGGCTGCAATACAGCCTGCTAGGTGAGGATTGACCAAACCTGCCCTGAACTATGAAGATGGTGTCTCTAAGGAGAGTTAAGGAGACAAAATTATAAAAATAAAATTATTAAAATATAATAATCAAAAGATATAAATGTTGATGTCAATAATGTGAAAAGTGTGGAGAAGATGCAGCTAAAGTCCAAAGTTAGGTTTGCAATTGAAATTAACTAGTGTCAGCTTAAACAACCAGAGTGGTGGCATCCAAGAATAAGATGTCTTTATAAGCCCCTTGGTAAGCATAAAGTAAACACTTGTAGTAGTTGGGGAAAAGATCTGAATTTAACCATGGCACAAAAGTACCAAATAAAAGAGAGATGACAAGGGCAGAAGAGAGAACCAAAGAACCTATGAAACAGGGAAGAAACAGATCACTAAAGTTTGTAGTGGGTTCTTATATATCATAATCACTGTGAATGTAAATGGGTTAAATTCTCCAATCAAAAGACATGGTAGCTGAATTAATTGAAAGATAAACAAAAAATGATGGGCACTAGAAAAAAACAATATAACATCAATGATCATAAAAATGCATTTTGAAAAGGAACAAAATAGATAAACTTACTAGATTAAGAAAAAAGAGAGAGGGTACAACCAAATAAAATCTGAAATGAAGTGAAAGATTACAATAGTTGCCAAATAAATTTTAAAAATCACAAGAAATTCCATAATCAAGTATCCGAGAACATATAGGATACTGCAGTGGAAAGAGAAATGTTTTTAGACACATATTACACACCAGGACTGAACTGCAGAGAACTTGAAAATCCAGGTAAATAAAGAATATTGAATTTATACTTTAAGATCTTAACAAAACATATTTTAGAACACATACTTAGCAACATGGTGAAAAATTCATTACCCATGATCAAGTGAATATATCCTATGATGTATTGAAGGTTCAACATATGAAAATCAATACATATGGTCTCCAAAATTAACAAAATGAAGGATGAAAGTCATATGTTCTTCCCAAAAGATGTAGAAAAATATTTGACAAAATCCAACATATTTTCCTGATAAAAAAAAACTTTCGATAAAGGAATGAGCTTCAATGTAATATAGACCATATATGACAAAACCATAGTTTTAAATCTCATTAGGTGAATGGAAAGTATTTTTTTCTAAGACCAGGAACAAGACAAGTGTGCCCACTATTATCTTTTGTTTTCTGCAGGGTTAGAATTAATAGACACAGAAATCAGTGAAAGAAGTAATGCCTTTAAGAAAAAAAAAATGAAATTATTTTTGTGTGCTGATGACATGAACTTATATACACAGAAAACCATAAAGACTTCACCCACTGTAAATTCAAGAAAGTTGCCAGATACAAAGTTACTACATAAAAAAATAGTAACATTTTACATACTAAAAATAAACTAATTAAAAAGAATTTTAAAAACAAACAATAGCAAAAAATAAATCTCACTTGGAAATATAACTCATAGTATAGTACTTACTTAACCTATTAAAGACCTTCGGTTTGATTACCAACTTCATAGAAATAAATAAATATAGAGGAAAATACTTCATCCACATTCTGAGCAACAATAACAAAAAAACAGAATACCTAGGAGTAATTTCAACACCAAAGTAAAGTATTTACACATTGACTATTATGAAAAAATAGTGCATAAAGGAGTAAAGAATGAAAAAAGAATGAACCAAGTATTAATGGCTCATGCCTGAAATTCTAACACTCTGGGAGGCTGAGGCAAGAGTGTCACAAAATGGAGCCCATCCTAGGGAATTTAGTGACTTAGAGAGACCTTGTCTCAAAATAGTAGTAGAAATAATAATAACAAGTAAAGTGTTGGAGATGTAGCTCAATATGAAGATCCTGGATTTGATCTACAATACCTCCCACAGTGTTTCTGTCTGTCTGCCTCTCTCTCTCTCACTCTCTCTCTCTCTCTGTTTCTCTCTTTGTCTCTCTTATACACACACTACTGAGCCTTGCTTTTTGCATTTGTGAAAATGATACGCATCTCCTTGTGTAAGAATATATTATGTGGGAAGAATATCTTATATATATTAAGTATATATATATTAAGTATTATATATTATATATATTAAGTATTACATATTATATATATTAAGTATTATATATTATATATATATTAAGTATTATATATATATATATATAAAGTATTCAATGAAAGCAATAATTTCAGTGAAAATCAGAGAAAAACATCTGAAAATATTTTCCAAGATTGGTTGTGCACATACAAAAATACAGACTGAGAATTTTATTTATTTATTCTTTATTTATATTTTGAGACCACATCTCGCTCTGTAGCCCAGTCTGGTCCTGAACTCAGGGCGGAGCCCAGGCTGGCCTCGACCTCGCAGCAATGTTCTTGTCTCAGCCTCCCCAGTGCTGGGATTCCAGGCGTGTGACACTATTCCCAGCTTCAGATTGAGAATTTTGCACAAGAACACATACATCTGCTCCTCTTTTGGAAATGAGAATTGTTAAACACCTAGCAATCTTTTGTGTGTGTAATAAATAGATAACAAGTTAAAATAAAAAGCCGGTATGGAACTAAAGTTAAAAATTTTTTTTAATGAATAGGAATTTGTCATTCTCAACAAGATAACTTAGGTTTTAATACTTAGAGTGACGTAACTGTTTGGCCAGTATTACTTATGTGACTTGTTTTTGCTTCTTCGCATGACAGTAACTGATGAATAAAAGAAAGGCCCAACCTGTGCATATGACGTTGGGATTGAGATGAACAAGTCACCATTTTGCCCTCCTTCGGCTGCTGCAGTAAGGCCTCTCATTCTACTCTGTGCAGTTGTTCTCTGCTGTTTGAGGCTTTTCTTCTGGTCTATCTTTTACATTTTATCCTAAATAGAGACTCCTAGGAAAGTTTCTCAGGGATCAGCGTGAGCGATCTACAGAGAAAAGCATGCACCAGTGAGGTCTGTGTTCTCCACTTATCTCTCCAGCAATTTATTCTCAGAGACTTTGTAGCACTTTGTCGGATATATATATATATATATTAAAATTCTCTGTTTGCATTTTTTGTAAAGACAGACTGACAACATCAGGTGTTAGTCTAAACAATGCACTATGTGAAATCTTAAATGATAGAGATGTTGGTCGTCTTTGCTGTCCAAAGCTACCAAGTTCATGTGTCAATTTAATTCTTGGAATATGGGTAGGATGAGGGAGGGACTAAGTACATAATTTTAGGTGATCTTAACTAAAGTTTCCATCTTACTAGCCACATATGGCAAATGGCTGTCATGTTGTCAGCGCAGCGGGCCTTTCTTGATTGAACATATAGCATCTGATTAGATTACAGTAGATTACAGAAGTAACTCATTGCTTATAACACCTGCCATTAAAAAGTGACACCTTGAGTATGTCAATGAGAATTCTCGTTGACTGCTTTTGCTTCTATGTGCACTAATGTGTTACAGTGAGATTTGAGAGGTGAGTTAGAATTCTTCTGCGTTCTCTATTAAGTTCTCAGGTCACGTTTATGCTTGAGATGGTGTTCTATCTCAGTCCCTCACCAGTGCTTTTGTGATGATGGCATCTGCTTTTTAAAAAGTATTGAACACCTACTAATTATCAGATGTGAGACAAGGTGCTGAAATGGTTTCCTGGACCTAACCTACAATTTATCTCTCTACCTCTTGTGAAAATCAACTTCTTTCACATAAGGCACTATGGAAGGTAAGATGTACCATTTTCCATAAGTTACTCCAATAATGCTTCCTGCATATAAAGATTAGACTTTCAATTATCAAAGCTTCATAAAAAAATCATAAAATTGGAACATGTAAGATCACAAATGAGGAAAGCCTAATGTTCTAAGTTCACAAGCATCTCTTGGGGAGTGAGTGTAGACAGGTAACAAGAGAATAAAAGGTTTTTTATTGATTTGAAACAATAAATACAAATTAATATCTGGCCAGTGTTTTACACTTTATGAAACAAGCAGTATTTTGGCCCACATTTAACCTCTAGCACTGCAGAAGACAAAATATGGATGGAAAAGGAAAGAAAAGAAAGTTACGGGGAGGGGGGTGGTGGTGTAAAAACTAAGTATAAAGATTAGGTCATGAACAAGGAAGAAATTAATGATCAGGAGCCAGATAAATGCATCTTTGATCTTTTCTTAAGGCAAGCAGTATAGAAATCAAACGTGAAATATTCCCATAGGCTGGAACAATGTTTTTTTTTCTCTTTATCAACTCCAATTACATCTTTGAGATAAGCTTGAAAAACTAACCATGTTAAAATTAGTGAGATTGTGTTACCACCACAGATTCAGTTGCTTTGAATGTATCCTTAAAAACAAGGTAACAGCATGATTTTTGATTTAAAAATATTTATACAAAATGTTCTGTGACTTTTAAATACAATCACTGTATGCAGACTTACAAATTAATGACCATGATTAACTCTGTCTTACAAATAGAAACTGGGTCACTAAGAGCCTTAGTAACCCATCCAAGGTTAAGTGCCAATTAAGTGATGTTAGGTCTCCTTCATTTTAGATGTGTGTATAATTTGTTTTTCAAAACGATTTTCATTGAAACAAAAATATATGGTTGACTAGGTATTTTGAAACATGAAATTTTATATCCTACCTACTAAACTGGTCAGTGATCTCATATCATTTCCCCCCTAGCTATTGGTCTCTTAGGAATGGTGTGATGAAAAAGAAATGTGTTTACTAGGAACTATGCTTCATTCATATCAGTGTGTGGTTGATACCAGCTAAGCAGGAATACTTGATATCTGAACCCAGAGTCTCAAGCACACTGAGCAGGTGCTTTACCACTGAGCTACCTCCCTGACCCTTTTTATTTTATTTTGACATAGGATCTGGCTAAGTTTCTCAGTCTGCCCGTAGCTTGGGATCGATCCTCCTCCCTCATCCTCCAAACAGTTCAGGTTACAGGGCATCCACCACTGCACGTGACTGTGGTCTTTGTTTATGATGATCTTCAAAAAAGTCTCTTATCTGCCTCCTTCTCTGTTGTCCATTGTTAAGAATATCTAATCGATACAACCAGAGCTCTCCTTCTCAAATTAACATAATCTTTTCTATTGCCGTCTGTGAAAACTTTGCCAAAGGTTCTGAATCTTCTGTTTCAAAATTCAAAGCAACTTGAAGATTGTCTTCCTACTCTTTTCTACCTACTACTATATGTTTCATGCCTAGTTTTTACTAGTTGCTGCTGCTTGGGCAATACCGGCCCTGGAAAGCTCATACGCTTCCATTTGTCTCCCCCAGCTGAAAGCAGTTGGTAAGAGAGTCTCAGGCACCTGCAGGCACCAGCAAGCACTGTCTGGGGGGAGCAAGATTATTTACCTGCATATCCTTTAAACATGTTACTTCTCCATTGCCATGAAAGTGGCTGTGGACATACCTAACAATTGTGGCTATGTCATAATAAAATTTTCTGTAGAAATACTGACGAGCGAGCTACAGATGTTGCCTGGGGGCTATGTTTTGCTGGCTCCCAAATGCAACTACAGCATGGAAAGATCTTGCTTCACCTGTAATAAATGAATTAAATTTGGTTTCTATATGCCTGATCTCTTTGTCACCAGGTATCTAAGGTCTCTGCAAGCGCATTCATGCTGTGACCTTGAGGTTACTGAGCCACAGACATTCATGTTTATGGAAAAATCCATAAAGATAGGACACACTGTAGGCACATAACTTGAACAATGACATGTATTTCATCTCTTTACATTTTTGTTGTTGTTGTAGTTGTTAAAACTTTTTGAAGATTGGATCTTGCTGTTAAGGTATTTGGTGGGTTTCTTTACCCCACTCAGTCTATTAGCCGTATAGGCCGATAGTAGTCAGTGTATAAATAATATAGTAGTTAGGATAGTTAAATTAAGGATGAGTGGATCTAAGAGATCGGGAGAAATGTGGATTCAGTTCCTATACTTAAAGAAGAAAAAACAGATGGAAAAACAGGTCATGAGAGAGGCTGGTACCTGGTGGATAGATAATGACATGTAATGATATGTTACTGTATTCTGGATCAGTTAATTTACCTGAATCCTATTTCGACTATTAATATTCTCAGACTTCAGAGAAAATGGAGGTATTGGTGTGCTACCTGCTGGGTTAAATTATATATATATTTATAATTTGACTTTTGTCACGATGGAGAGGGGTTATTCAATGTGCTTCAACAAATCTTCAAATGCCGAATCTGTGTTCACTCTCTTGAGTCCCCTTGTGACCTGTGAGGCTCTAATCATCCCCCTCCGAGCCATCATCCGCCTCCTTAAAGGTCTAATCCTCTTGTAACTAATCCCAGATTTCTGGGGGTCTTGAGAAATTTTGTATCTAATTTGAGAATGGCAAAACCTTGCTTTGAAAGAAAAAGGATACAACAATTTAAGGGTATGATGAAATCTCCCTTGGTCAGAGTTTCCTGCTGAAAGAAGCGAGGTCAGTAGGTCCTTACAAAAAGCGGAAAACGCGTGTATCACACCACTGTGCAGTATATTTAATTATCACGGTAAAGTGGTGACCGAAAGAGACATCACTCTACCTCCCTGTAGCAGAGAGATTATGAAAAAGAAACAAAAATCAACCACATTCATATTACTATGAATGTATCATAACCATGTGTCTTGTTCTCTCTTAACATTTATTTGTTTATTCATGATACAGCAGAAAGAATTTCCTGTGATAGGATATTTAATTGAGATATTTAGGAAGAATAGGAACTACCAGACAAGAGAAAGTCCAGAGGCCTTCTACTCAGAGGCAAGAGACGAGGCGGAGTTCTTTTGAGAGAAAGAGAGGTCAAGAGAGACTCAAAGAAACTGAGATATTAGAGAAAATAGGCAGTTGAGTAAGACTGAGCAACAGGGTCACATGGAGAGACTTCTGGATGAGGAGATGAAGCTGCAGACGAAGCAGATACAGACCATGCAGCAGCTTGCAAGGACTTACTACAGAGGCTTAGAAAGTGTCCTTGCAGTGCTTTGTGCGGGAGAATGATGAAGCCAGGACTGACCTATTTGAACGATGCCTCTGACTGCATTGTCAATAAAGTAGCAGATAAACAAAAACGAAACTAAGAAAAGCAGCGTGAGGGCTACTGCAATATTTTTGGTGAAAAAATGCTGATATTTCTGTGGTGCTGGTCGTCAAGAACAGGAGCCTGGGTCAGGAGTTTTAGCTCTGATTTGTTGTGGAGAGGGCAGGACACTGACAGCATTTTCACTCCTCCACGAGGAATGTTTTTTGTCCATGGGAGCATTCTCCTTTCTTATGTCTTCCTGAGTCTTGGGGAATAAAGGCACAGTTGCCGAATTTTGGGGATGAGTGATTTTCATGTTGTTCCGTACTCTTTCCTTCTCAAATGAGAATTTCTGTACGTAAGAGAATCTACTATAAATGAAATGTATTCAGTAGTAAAACTGACAGAAGTAGAACACATTTCTCAAAGCTGATTGCATAATGGATCGTTGGGAACCTAAACATTCCGATGACTGGAACCCACCGTTCAGAAATTCTGACTTAATTACTTTGGTATTGTGGCTTTCTAATAATCTCCTCCGTGATTATTTTCAACAAAAGCTTAAGAATTCAAGTTAGGAGACAGATGGAGAACTACTCCTTTCTTGTGTTTCTTTCTCCTTTCTTTTCTTTGAGCACCCTCAACTCCCCAGATCAATAGCACTATGAAAAATTTTTATTCTTAACCAACTTTGAATGATCAAATTTTGGTTATTTTTTTCCAAGCTTCAGACTTGAACTCTTCTGTTTTTATTAGCAAAGTTTTGATTTTGAAAAATACGCAAAATTGACCATCTAAAACATTTTGAACTCTATCCTGCAGTCACGCTTAGGAGATTCACAATGTTGTACATCCCTCTTCGCTGTCACTCTCACACCTCCCCCCCAGTTTATTAATATGTGTATGTGATATACAATGGTTACATTAAGCTTGAAAATTTTATGCACATATATATTGTACCAAGTTCACATTCCCTTCCCTTCCAACTTTTGATCTCTCACTTTCTCCCTCACCCCTTCTCCCACTCAACACCTCGCCTACTTGGTTCTATTACTTCCACTATCTCTTTCAAAGGGCCTTCTGAAGCAAGACAACAGAACACAGAAACTTTTGGAATAACAAATACCAACATACCAATAGCATCAATGAATACGTAAGGGCTATCACTTTTAGATTATCCTGACTTCTTCAAATATGAACAAAATTAACCAAGATGTGCATGAATACTTTTTCTTTGAGGATTGAGGACTACTAGGAACATTCTTATAACACATATGTACCAAATACGAAATGTATAGACAGTGCAAATATAAGCACACTTGGAAAAGTTCATTCTGTACCAAACAAATACTCATGTCTTTCTAAATTTAAGTTCTGCTATTCCAGATATGTTTCTTGAGAAGGAGATTTTGAGGTAGTAATCTGAGTGGAAGGTATTAACTAGGAATTCAAACTTGTAAAAAGAGGTAAAAAGTGCATTTTTGGGAAAAGCTGACCGACAGAACTGGCCATTTCAAAGTGAAGAATTAAGGAACATTTCCCGAGTCTTGGCTTTCATAGTTGATCATCATTGGAGCCAAATAACTGAGCATTTTTAGGATGTAGCGCTAGAAAGATTTAAGTTCTTTCCTAAGAACCATACTCCTTTTTCATACTGAAACACTTTGAGATTTTTTTAAAGGTAATTGACGTTTTTTCTTGGCATCTTAATTTCCCTCATGATATTAACACTTGTCTCTGCCACAGATCAATCTGTGAGCCCTTTGGCCCTTTGAGCTGCATCACAATTCAGAGGCCGCTGCCAAGTACACTACCTGAGGCCATCTCAGGTGCACACATCTCCAGACGCAAACACCTTTACTTGTACCCAGAAGTGCCAAAAGTGATCAAGACATTGCCTTTCACTTTTCATTATTTCTTTGCATATTCAAGCACATTTCTGAAATAACGATTCTCTGAGGTTTTCTACACCTAGGTAAGAGCTCACTTAGGGAAGATACCATGGGTTTTCTGGTTCTGTATTTCTGATACTTGTCCATGGAGGGAAGTAGGTACCTTTTGACAATTCATGTCGAAGAGAAATAGCAGTCCTAGATGTAACTCTGTATTTCTAGGAATGATTTGTATCTAGATTGTGTCATCTTGGTTATTCTTCAGAATTGCAGAGGTAGACAAAGATATTTACCAATCAGACAGCTAGACAAAAAGTCTTTTTAAAGATACAGAAGTCATAAAGAAGTACACCAGAACTACTGTTGGGTCCAACATTTGCGTTTCTAGGGCCCAAGGAATAGCTCAGTTGTTAAAGTGCTCACTTAGCAAACGCTGAGTACCTGAGTTTGATTCCCCAGCACCACATAAGCTGGGCACGGTGAAGCAAGGCTGTAATCCCAGCACTGCGTTTCTGAGACAGGAGGATTACTATGAGTCCAAGGCCAACTGGGGCTATGCAGTGAGTTCAGAACCAGCCTGGACTATAGAGTGTGATCCTGTACCTACGAGGAATGAGTGGTTAGGGGGAGAAAGACAGGGAGCAAAGCCACAAAAGAGAAATAATCTGCCAAAATATATGGTGCACTTATCTTGACAGATATTCTAACAAATTTTAGGATGCAAACTAATGTTGGATGGATGCTTTGGGTCACCTTTTATAAGAACACAGAATATGTGTTGCTGCAGAAGGCCACAATGGTGCGTTTTAATGCCAGAAGGACAGAGGCTAGCTAAGTCCCTACTTAAGCCAAAGAAATCAAGCACTGTTTGAACTTGATACATGGTAGCCAAAGAAGCAGAGAGGGCACTTTATAAAGAAGGCAGGACTGTGGTCAATGGGATGAGAGAGGATTCAGCGTTTGATAAAGCAAATTCTGAAATTGCTTGTACTCCTGTTATCATTCACTGCTGAGGACTTGGGTCTTATCTCTCCTAAAACATAAAAGAATGCTAATTCATTTTAAAAGCAGCGTTCTATTTGTCCCTCTGCAGTCCACTCAAGGGGCTAATGTATTTAGAGAGCTTTTATCATGGAGCCAGCTTGATTTCACCCTTCCTCATACTAAGTAAATTTCAGTGAATTAAATGACAAAAAGCCATCTGCCTTCTATAAATAAGCTCTTCTAGTACCTGGCAAATCTTAAAAGTCAAACTGACAATGCATCTCCGTATGATCAATGATCCAGGTTGTGTAATTTGTCTTCTTCTGGTCTTGCTTTGGTCAACAGGAAGTAGATGTGCCCATGTTTCTAATTTGGAGGTCAACGTTTTATAGAAAATTCAATTTTGCTTGAATAATCATTGCACATGCTCGCCCAACTGTCAGGATGAGGTGCTTCTCCCGATGTTGAAACTCATTCTTAACAGTCATCCGCAATGCTTCTTTTTGTTGACAGTTGCTCTCAGGTTCATGCAACCTGCAGCCTTGACCCGAGGGTGTCGTGAATGTGACTGCGGTGGTAGTGAATGTGACCGAACACAGATCTGCAAATTTTATTTAAACATTATAAGATTTGGAGGGGTTATTTGCAATTGCTTTCCTTTTTTTTTTTTTTTTTTTTTTTTGCAATTTGACCTCATCGACTATTAGGTATTTTACATACAACTTAAGATAAGGTCCTCAGTGCAGACTCTGCATGACAAAAATTTGGATATCCATACATCTAACTTATTGATAATTAGCTTGCTATGTCTATGGCAATGATAAAACAAATTGTTATTGGCAAATACATGTGGTTTTACTTATTAAACATTAACATACTTACATTCATTATTTACATTTATTCTCTACCCTATATTATACATTTTATATTCTATAAAACTTTGCAGATAAAGACCAACGTCACTTTCATTAACCATTTGAGAAAAATGAGACAGAGCAGTTCAAAAGATTCTCAAACCCGTATAACTATGTAAAGATAGAACAAAGTCTGGGAACAGGGGAACCTGAAACCCAAATTTCTGTGTCAATCATTATGCCATCAATATTCAAATATAGCACTATACTTATTGTAGACTCTATGTTCATGTATACATTTGTTCTTGATAATCAACTAGGAATATCCTGAGGGAAATGGCCATTTATCACTCATATTTGTGTGTTCTTCTTTTAAGATAGTGATTTCTCTAAGCATTTTATTTTTCCTATTTCAGGTAGGAAGCTGTGAATCACAGGTACACTACAATTTACTGACAGGGTTCTATGACTTACAAGAATTTTCCTGTAGTGTTTGGCAGTTAGGAAGTGTGTGACAAACTTGAACTCCACGACAAAGGTTAAAATAAATCTTAGCAGATATATGTGATGACTTTTTGATGAGTTTTGGGTAGTTAGAAATTTTAATATTGTATCTTCTCCTAAAAATTGTTATCAGGAAAGGATAGAGAGAAGTAGAGGAATCTTCTTGTTTGGACTAAGTTTTATAGGAATTTGAAAGAAAATTCCTTAACAATTTTCTATTGACAACATACATTGTAGATACAGTGGAAAAGGTCATAGGGATTTTTGCTGCTGGTGTCCTCAGAATCCTGAGTTTCTATTTGTCTCTGTTGCACCGATGTTAGTAAATTTTAGATTATCTCTCTGGTTGTGGTTTCTCCTTTCTGTCTTTGATTTAGGAAGCTTTTATTGAGTTCATGCCTAATGGTAGGTCAGTGTCTGAGCTCTCCTATGGTGGAGAATAGGAATGACCCCACCCACATGAAAGTTCCAGTTAGCTATTATCTTTCATGAGTTGTCCACCATTTTTTATGTGCGATAGTATTTGTCCTTGGTAAAGATTTGTCATAACAATTCCATATTCTACTTTAAGTTATTACAGCAATCATAAATGCAAAATTGCCTGGGAAGGGTCGTTTATCTTCAATCATTGATTGCATCAGCCATAAGAATGTTTCAGGAATTGCAATATTCAGTTTATTTTTTCCAAATGGAAAGTGAAGAAGCAATGACTAACCTACTGAGTTGGGATTGAAAACTATGGTCTTTTCTGAGATGAGTTAATTGTCAAATATACAAGGTGAATGAATAAATGTGAAAAGGAGTGAATGGGGGCAACTAGATGATGTTTTCTGATCAGGACATGGTTCTACTTAGAAAGAGTTGGGAATATTCAGGATCCAAAATAGTATTTGGTGAGAGACAGTAGGATAGCATTTAAAAACATAAAATACCACCCTGGGAGCACAGCCCTTACACGTACCTAAGGAAGACAAAATTACCTGTCACCAGTGTAAAATGTGCCATTGATATATTGTTTCTGGTCTTTCATGTATAATTCACTTCCACCCTGCATAGTAAGTGGCCATACGTTAAGAAAGTCAATGTATAAGAGGGAAGAAAAACTGATATGTGTTGAGAGCAAAAGCAAAGACCAATACAACAAATGTTGGGGTACAAACACACAGAAATAAATGCTGGTTAATTTTGTGTCACCTTGTTCAAGAAAATTGTGAATTTTTATAGCTATAATTCATTATCTCTTACCATACACTATGCATCCATAATGATACACCCACACTCTCTTTCTCTCTCTCTTTCTTACAAACACACACACACACACACACACACACACACACACACACACACACTCCACCTGCAGGACGTAGCCCAGCTTTAAGAGCGTGGAACCCTATGACATTAAAATGGGGAGTCAGGAAGGAAATTCAATTTAAGTCAAAAAAATATTCTCAGTAGAACAATTTTAACAAAGGGATAAAAGAGGACTCAGGAGATAATTTAATGAGAAATAGTAATAGCCCTTCCAGCAATCGTGGCTCGATGGGTGAACATAATCTGAGATTAGAAGACCCACCAGGGAGCTGCAAAGTTACAGGACTGCTTGATGAAATAATTTAATACCTACTGGTTTCAATAAATAGCACATACAAAGGATTCCTGGTGCCTTGGAAGTCGTGCTAACCCAGAGTGCGTGGGAACCGGCTTCAGGCAGTGATTGGTATCACACAGCCCCCAAATTTCCCACAAGCCCTTTTTATTCCTCTCCCTGCTTGATTCAGTTCTACTCTATGCTTAGAGTCTGAGTTGGTCCCTGATGCCATTAGCTGGAACCTCAGAAAGAAAGTGTATTTTGAGAAATAACACACAAAAATAAAAGTAAACCTTAAAAATCATTATTATAGTTATTAGTACCTTGACTTCCCCATAGGTTCCACATCTTTTAATATTAACCTGTCCTCTTAACAAGCCTAGGGAGTAATTTTGTGAGATAGGCATTGACATTAATGATAATAATTACTACTACTGATTTTATAAATATATAAACAAGACAACCACTGTTCATTATGTTTTCTCTGTGCCAAACTCTTTCATGTGTTCTTTAATTTTTTAAAAAATCTCACAACCGTCTTCCGAGGAAGAATTGAGGCTTTGGGAGGAAAAATTTCACACCAAGTAGAGCTGCTGTTCGCGCTGACCTGCTGCGTGGACTCTGGCTGTCTTGGGAGCAATGCTCTTATCCAGGGTTTTATCCTAACGACAGTATAATGGTGAGCTTGGGCCCCCACCTCATACATCTTCCCGACTCTGATTAGTCTTAAATACTAAAAGTCAGTTTTGAGCACGCTGGGCACTCTAGGGGACTAGGTACCCAAACCCACCTTCCCTTGCCTCCTCTGCCCTAGAGCAAGTCCTTTATCCACGGAGCTCAGGATCCCCTAACATCATCATTTTGCCTACATTGTATAGTTTCCAGGCAAACAAGGGACAAGATACATTATCCTGTGACTGAATAAGCCAGATCTTCAAGACCCCACGAGGTAAAAAGCATGTGCGACCAGAACAAATCTTTCATTTATTTACATCAAAGCTCGAGAGAGGTCCAGATAAACTTCACAACTGCCAAGCCCATCGTGGGAAGGCAACAACACACAGAGTGAAAATGTAATTCCATTTTTCAATTGTTGGATGCCTCCTTGAAACATCAGCAATTGGCCAATTAGCCCCAGTTGTTCAAATGGTATTAGATCCCTATCTGGTATCCATCAGGGTGAAACCAGTAACTCACTTCACATAGGCACTACGGTGCCATCAGCCAGCAATGCCTTTTAGTTACTGCCAACATGGGGCACTTTTGAAATAGTGACCTCAAGCTTTAAGCAGCAAAATTCCATTATCTATCCTCAAGCCAGTCACAGCTGAATTTTTGAAATATCCTATTAAGTTTTCTGCCCTGATAAAAATTCAGAGGCCTTTTTTATATTAATCTCTGTGGCAAATGAAATTTGCTGAGTAGTAGATTTAATTTGCTTCTATTTATGAATTACTGTATTTTGAAAAAAATAATAATTGCTCTCCATATCACTTTTTCAGCATTACGAGGGGAAATAATTATGACAGTTTAAGCCCTTTCCCTATTTATTTTATTATATAGATTCCACACAGTAAATAGCTTATTCTTCCCTTTTTGATCACTTTGGCATTTTAATTAAAATATAATTACCATTCGAAGTATATTAATGCACAAGTTTAGGTAATTGTCTGTGTCCAGTCATTAGGTAGTTTTCAAAAAAGAAGATAAAGTAATTCAAAATTTCTTCCATATTTACCTGAGACAAGTATATTCTAGCATATTTTATTATTTCCCCAAGGCAACTTCCCCATTTTAATTACGTAATGAAATTGAGAAGGAATGTAGAAGAGAGTTTCTGGTGGAATTTCCAATAATGAAATATAAATGTTTTCATTGCTGTGGATTTCTAGAAAATCTATGGGATCTTGCAGTAAAAGAAAATTGATAGCTCATATTACCGGCAAAAAAATGGACAAGGAAAAAGAAGAGATTTTTAATGATAGAAGGGAGACCAATGTTTCAAACTCACATTCCTGGGCCATTGTGTTTTTCTATACACAAGAATTTTTAAAAAATAATTTTGGCCATATTCTTATGCCATTATTTAATTTTGAGAAATGACCCTAGAACATATGCAGACCTTTTCTGCTTTAGTTTTCGGATTTAAAAGAATGCTTATAATATAGAAGTGATATCCATGGCACGGCAAAAGACCAGGCAATGCTTTAATATTAGTGGCTTCAACAATGGGTTATTTCTTCTAATTCTCGTTTCCTCATTAAGGATTAGTTGAACTCAACCTCCTGTCTTCCCACTCTATAAGTTAGGCTACGCAGTGCCCCATACAAATGTGTAGGTTGCTTCGGTGGGAACTTACATGCCAGCAACTAAAACCTCTAGTCGGGCCATATAACCCATGTCGTTTCTTCCCACAACGGCCAACACCGTTCCATTTATTCCTGACAACAACAGGAAGTGATTCTCTGCTATATGCCCAGAGGCAGAGTGCCGGACAGAGTGATGAAAACCCCAGATAACACTCACAAAACACTCCTGTCATCATGCGGTGAGGGGCTGTGCTATTTTTATTATGCTTCCTACCAAAAGAGAGACGGGGACTTACATCTAGTGTCCAAAATGGCTTGAAGGCCCCTCGACTTGACAACGTCTTTATCAGGTTCCTGAAGTGCCTTTTCTGCTCCTGAACTCTTGGCTGCTTTACAACCCAGGGACGTCTTTCATGTGCCTCCAGGAACGGTGCTTTGTGATCGTCAAGGAAAACAAGGACCCTGCCTCCCGGTTTCTGGGGGTGAGCAGGGTGTAACGTGGATGTATGTTGATTAGTAGACTCAGGTGGATGAAAAACATTGGCTAATCCCGAATTCACACCAGCAAAAAAAAAAAAAAAAATCCTTTTGTTTCTTGCAATAATCTTTTGTTAAGAGATGTTGTACATATTTAATGTGTACTACACGATGTTTTGATATGCCTGTGGGTAGTAAAAACGATTAGTATAGTCAAACAAGCCACATACAACCACTTTTTGGCCATTTTTAGTGGTAAGTGTGCTGTATTGAATGTAGTTTTCTCTGTCTCTTTAACTCTGTCAGGTACAATGTGTCATTGACTTCAGCAAATCTTCTTTATTGCTGGTCAAGTTGCCCATCTACAAATTAAGAAAGCAGAGGTTTCTTTTGGCTCATAGTCCAGAGATCTCAGTCAGTTTGCGCATGGGCAGCTGATAGTGGCAGAATGCCCAGAAGCTTGGTGAATACCAGCTGTTTATCCCGTCAGGATTAGAAAGCAAAGAGAGAAAGGCAGAGCTTGCCCAGCAATTTGTAGGTTGTTTGTAGGTTTACAGACCCTTCCAGGTCACCCTCGATGCCGTAGCTCATCCTACCAAACAGGACTCACCTCCTAACAACACAGGGAATCTATGAACGAGTTTACTTGATCTAATTAACCCTCATGATTAATCTCCCTTCAAATACAAGAGATTCCCCACCCCCCATCCCTATGGTAAGATGGTCAGACTTTATTTTAGAGGCAACTGGGAGCCAGAGAAGAAATAATTTTACATTAACATTAAAATTATTTTCTATACTGTACATTATTTCAATGAATACATTATGGTAGCAATGTGTAAAATATCTGTGTGCCTTCTAACACACTTATAAAATGTACAATGATTTGATTACTTTTAAATTTCTATATACTCTTATGCTATTTTTTGAAAAAAGAAACAAAAAATATTTCTGTTTATCCTGAAAGTTATAAATTAGCATTTTCCTCAAGAGTCATTATGTTTGTTAATATGTATTTGTGATGTATGGTTATTACATTAAACTTAAGGAATCGGTACACATACATATTCCTTTCTGCCTTAGTCACTTTTTCATTGCTGGTACCTGACACCCACAACTTTAAAGAAGAAAGACTTATTTTAGCTCATCGTTTGAGAAGGCCATGGTCTGTTCATGGATAGGGGGCTGGAAATGGTAGAAGCACATGGTAGGACCAGAGCTAGAGCCAGGGCCAGAGCTCCTCACAGCCTGGCAGGACAGAGCCAACCCAAAGGGAAGGTGGAACCAACACACACCTTTCCAGATCAGATATCAGGCAACTGCCCTCTCCAGTCAAGCCCCAATCCCCTATAGCACATGACTCCTACTACACCTAAATACATCAGACTTGTTTTGAGACACTCTGGATCTAAACTACAATATTGCATCGATTTCACCTTCCCTTCTTTCTTCTCTTTTCCACCCTTCTACCCTCTCCAACTTCCCTTCTCTCTTTCTGCCAACCCATCTCCCTGCTTCCTACCATCTCTCGTTTAACTCTTTTACTTATTTATAATTTGGGTTTCTCATATGAGATAAAACCTGTGATATTTAATCTTCTGGGTGGGTCTTTTGGGGGACATTACAAATCCAAAACATAACAGCATCTACGTTGTATAAAAGTCTCGTGCTAACTTTGGGGAATACATAATAATACTTAATAGTGGTAAGAGAATGGCTAATGCTTATCTGACCACAGTAAATGTTTCTTAGTTAATCCTTACATAATGCTGTGATGAATTTATAATTATATCCTTTTTGTTACAAATGTGGAAACGGAAGCACACAGAATTTTAACTAAGGAATTATCTAGCAGCATAGGTGGAGGTATTTGTGGAAGTTTCATTTGCCCATGATGACGACAACAGGCTACTGACAGGCTTATAGTTTTTTGGGGGACAGATGAAAAAGTGGAGAGCTTTGAAACATATTGAAGGCTTTAAGAGCTTTTAAAATGTTGTGTGTATTTAAGATAATGTGTAGTGCAATAGAATCTTGTTTAGAATGTAGAGAAGGAAAGGAAAGTCTAGGAAAATACTTGTCCAGAGGAGATACTTCTGCATCTTGAAGACATCCCGCCTACCCCTTCCATGGCTAAATCTGAAGGAACAGCTGAATATGGGGGTCAAGGATTTACTCTCCTTGTTTTCAAAATCTTGATTTGGTCTCCTTCCTTCCCATCTCTCCCTCCCTCCCACCTCCTTTGGAATGGGAATGTTTACCCCGTGCCATAACATATTGAAAATGTTTAACTTTCTTTTGATTTTTTTTTATGGCTGGAAGCTATTAGTTTGCATTGTATCTCAGCAGAGATTTTGGACTTAGATTTTTTTTCAGCACTGCCAGAACTAGTAAGACTTTGGGGACTCACTTACTTATTTGTCGCTGGGACAGAATACCTAACATTCATAATTTAAGGGGACAGAATACCTAACATTCATAATTTAAGGGGAGAGAGATTTAATTTAGTGCACAGATTCAGGAAGTCTCAACACAGTCCATTCAGGGGAGGCTGGCAATAGTGGAGGCACATGAAGATATTCTAGTCTGGGAAAAGCTCTTTGTGGCATGGCAGAAATCCAAGTAAAGGAGAAGGAATGAGCAAGTCAATCTCTGGAGAGAAAGGTGAAGGCTAGAGATTTCTGAGGAAAAGCTCAGACAGTGTTTCTCCTACCTTCTTTTATGTAGTTCCAACTGCCGCTAGGGACTCCCACACCTAGAGTTGGTGCTCTGCCAATTCCTGGCTCACAAGTCAGTTACACATACCTGAAAGCTCTGACCTGGACTTTCCCTAATCTCAAATGATTGCATAATCCCTCCAGGCGTACGGTCAGGGTGAATGTTAGGACTGGGGTTCAGGTTAGGCTCAGGTTTATTGCAAGGGTCGGGGCAGGTGGTAGGTGCAGAGGTAGGGTTAATGTTAGGGCTAGGACTAGGATTTGAGTTTGCTTTGGCTGCAGGGACACTTCTGGGGCAAGAGTTTGTGCAAACGTGAAGGACACTGTTAGTCATAGGCTTACGACTAGGGCCAGTGCTCAATTCAGAGTTAGTGTGAGGAATGGGGTCAGGACTATGGCTAGTGTGGTTTAAGGTCATGTTTAGGCCTTGGGCTAGGATTCTGGGAGGCCTAGGGTTAGAAAAAAAGTTGAGGAGAGCATGACTTGTTAAAATACAGCTAGGGTGAGCTGTATGACTAGGTTTTTTGCTATGGCCTGCTTAAGGGCTGGGGTTAAGGGGTGGAAATTGAGGATGGGCAAGGGTTAGGGTTAGGGCTAAGGTAATCGCTAGGCCGATGTATAGGCATCAGTTTTGGAGTAGGGCTAGGGTGAATGTTAGGGTGGGGGTTTTGGTTATCTCAGGTTTATTGCAAGTGTTGGGCCTAGTGGTATGTTCAGAGGCAGGGTTAATGTGACTAGGACTGGGTTTAGAGTTAGCTTTGGCCGCAGGGCTACATTTTTGACTAGGGCTTGTGCAAGGATGAAGGACAGTGTTAGTCCTAGGCTTAAGACTAGGGCCTGTGCTCAGTTGAGAGTTAGTGTCAGGATTAGGGCTAGGCCTATGGCTAGTGCAGGGGTTACTCTTAGTGTTAAGTTTAAGGTTGTGTTTAGTCCTTGGGCTAGGATGTGGGGAGGCCTGGGGTTAGACAAAAAGATGGGGAGAATGGGATTTGTCAAAATCAAGTTACATTAAGCTGTATGACCGGGTTTACTTCTAGGGTCTGCTCACATCCTAGGGTTAGGGGGTAGAAATTGAGGTTGGGCTAGGGTTAGGATTCGGGCTACTGTAATTGCTAGGCCTAAGTTTAGGCTTAGGTTTTGGAGTAGGGCTACGGTGAATTTTAGGGCAGAGGTTCGGGTTAGGCTCACATTTATTACAAGGGTTGGGTCAATCTCTGCTTTATTTCTGTCATATCTTGCAAAAAATTTGGGCTAGCATGCACATAGTAGGCCCGTTACATGACATTGAATGCACCAATCACCAAAAGATACTAAAATATTAATAATATATATTGAAGTAACCCAAAAAGTTACGGGTGTAATTTCCAATCTGTCAACCACCCATTGGCTTTTCTAAATTTCTTGTTTTTCGAGAACACTTTGTTTTTTCATGCCAGCAAAACTTACATCACATGGCAGAAAGGACTATCTCCTGTGGGACAGTGGCCAGGGCTTCTTGGATCATGGTAGCAGTACCCTTTGAGTGCTTGGCTAGTTGAGTTAGTGTGAAATCAATCCCAGTGAGCCAATTCCCTGAGCCACTCTTCTCAAGCATAGGGCTGAGGACTCTCTTCCTAAATGGAAGGTTGATAAACTTGTGTATTTAAAAGGATTATGGGTGGAGTCTCATGGTTTCTTAAATGCCCTCAAGGCATCTTCCTTCTTGTCCTTGTACAGAGTATTTGATCCCTTTTTAATGATGCTAATCTTTTCAGTAACTGCTGTGGTTAGGATCTGGAGTGTCCCCCACAAGTCTCACCTATTTTAATGAACCATGTGATGTTAGTGGATTGGGGTCTGGTCTGGAGGGGTGGATTGCAGTTAAGTTAGGATTAATGGTATGTAGTGGTCACACCTGGATGCAGGAGGGGCTGGTTACTGGGCGGAGACCTGAAAGGGTTCATAAGCTGCACCTGCCTTCCTGGAGGGTGGGGACTAGTCTCAGCTAGCCTCAGCTTGGCTTCCTGTTTGTCCGGGAAGCTGCCTCCACCTCTCTCTCTCTGCTATGTACTTCGTTTGTTGCTGGCCACCCCTGAATGGACTGTGACCTTCGAGACGGTGAGCTAAAATAAACCTTTCCTTTCCTAAGTTTGTGGGTGTCGGGTATTGAGTCACAGCAATGAAAAAGTAACTAAGACAGTAGCCATACCTCCTTTAACCTCAATTTACTAGTTAATATTGGGCCAAATTTAAATTTTCTGCTTGCTTTTTAATTGGTTTCTTACTAAGTCTGGCTAACAGCCATTGTTAGTACCCACATCAAAAACTAAATTTTGGCTGCTTGAAATTTCATCTGCCAGACTGATGAGTACGTACCCATTAATTTAACTCGACCTCCCCCAAAATGTCAGGAAATGGGAAGACTGAAGACAACCTTTCTATCAAAGCATTACGCATGAAGTCCAACTGCACTCTGTAGATGTTAGAAATTGTGATATATTTTGAGTACTCATAGTCGTAATTGATTATCTGATCTTTCGGGGCCTGATCATTAGACAGGGATGAGATATTTGCGTTGCTGACTACAGTAGTCAAGTTCCAAGCAAGACTTTCTCCCTTAGGTCATTTGATTGCTCTTTTGTATGTGTTGTGTGGCCAACAGATTGATACAACCTGGTTAAAGAATAAGTTGAATGTGAATGCAATGAAAATACGATTATCCCACAGACTTCTATGTTATGGTGTAAGAACAGGTTGACTTTCAATGACATGATTTAAAGAATTATTTGACTGTGAGATGAGCACACAATTTTCATACCATTTCTATGATAGTCATAATTATATCCATGCAGATCATAACACAGTGATTCTTTTTCTCTTCCTTGGAACCTGAGGCATAGAAATACCTTTTAGGTCACATGATTTTAATTTCTTCTGTTGGGATTCCATGTGTAGCTGGAGTTTCTGGGAAAAACGTCAGAAGTGGATTATGGGCTTTTGTAATGAATAGGAGAGCATTGTTTTCTTTCTTTCTGTACCCTGGATGGAGGGCTGATTACTGAGATGAGTTATTACTCCGCCTTGGCTGCATTTTCCTACTTTGCTTCTTACTGGATTTCAGGTGTGGAACGAGGCAGCTTTCAAACATAGTCTTAATTATGGCTTACTTAAAATCCAAACATATTTATTTTGGTTTATTTGTTAACTATGAGTCTTCTATTGAGGAATGAATATACAATATTTAGAAAGTAAGAATATGCTAGAAGCTTAGTTTTTGGAGGTGGGAATCAAAAATTCAAGAACAGAAAAATAAAAAGAACCCAGACAATTTGGACTTAAGGGATATCATATTATTTTCATAAATAAAAATAAAAATCGAACCCAGAAGAAAGCCCATCACATCCACGGACAAAATAAAGTAGAAATGAAAATAGGAGAGGTAGAAAATAGTGTAAGCTAATTACAGTGTAGGCTGGAGAAATCGCCAGGTTTGAGGCTAGTGTAAAAGCCTTGCAGAAACTGGCCACATGTGATTAGAAATAATAGCTAAACTTTTTGAAAATCAAAGGTCTACCAGGCACTGTTTTGAGTATATTATGCATAATGCCTTATTTTATTACAAAGATATTAATGATACTCATGAAGCAGAGGCCAGAAAGTTAAAATTATTGTTATTGTTGTTGTTGTTATTATTCTCTTGTGCCAGGTCACCTGTTCTAGTGCAGTGCTGCTCAATAGAACTATCTGTGCTAAGAGAAACACTTAAAACCTATATTAGGTAATATAGTCACAAGACCCCTGCAGCTACTGTATGTAGCTGAGAAAATAGCCATGTATAGGTAGTGCCTTCCATATTGGATCACCCAGCTCAGGAGCCAGAGCACATACCAACCACAGTGTCACACAACCAGTGTTTGGCAGGTAGATGGATGTTATCAGATCATGTGTTCCCCCCATTTGTCATGTCACCTGAAAGCTAAAACATTAGGTAATCACTAAAAGATGTCAAAAAAAGACCCACAGTAGCCTTAGGAAAGAAAATATAGATGGGAAAAATGTGCATTTTAGAATACTCTTGGTGTTTAGTGGACCTGAGGAAAGACTGAACTGAGATGAATTAGTGGAGCTTTGCAAAAGCTACGTAGGTAGAAACTGGGCTAGCTGCACACTAGAGAGAGTGCCTCTGCCCTCAATCAAATTTATCTTTCACCAATGAAAAGTTTTGACTATTTGTGTTTGTTCATTTTAGTTTATATATTATTTAGCATAGTTTTGGCTACTATAATAATCACCTAAGTGATATATCTGTCCAAAATGAAAGAAGTTGATTTTTATTCACTCAAAACAAAAGGCAGCAGGCAATCTAACATTAGGTGGTTACTTTTTTGAAGTCATGTGACTTTCAACAAGATCATTTCCACTTGGGAAAGTATTAAAGAGTATTAAGTATACATGGATTCATGAGCCATTCTTCTCTGTAGCAAATTTCAGTTTTGCTTGTTAATGATAAACATTAGTGGATAAATATAGATAGGTGTATATTTAAGAAGATGCAATGAATTTGGTGCATAGCTATAATCTCAGTTACATGAAGGTTGTTAATTGAACCTTATGGTTTGAATCTGGAATGTTCCCCAGTTGCATTTGGATGTTATGGAGTAACTATTGAACCATGTACTGTTAAGAGGTAGGGCCTTGTTGAAAGGGAAAGAGCAATGGGGCAGGACCTGGAAGGGTATATGCTGCTTCTACCCTTTTGTCCTGATTCTGACTCCTGTCTGCCATGGGGTGAGCAGCTTTCTTCTGAGTAGTCCTCTGCCTTATCCTTCTGCCATTATTGACCACCCATGAATGGACTGAGACCTTCTGAAACTGTGAGCTAAGATAAAACTCCCCTCACTCAAATAGTGAATGTAAGGCACTCTGTTCCAGCAATAAGAAAGAAATGGGTACCAGGGAAGTGGAGCCATTGTTGTGACTTTACCTCACAACATGGTTTAGAAGCCTTTGGAAATAGTTTGTGGGAGGTATCTAAAAAGGTTTGAACATATTGGCTAGAGAAGCCTTAAAATGCTATGAACCAAGCTTGATGGGAGATTTTGGTTGGAGTTCAGAAGATCAGAATGCCAAGAGAACTACAGATTGGAGAGACTGGGCTCAAGTACCGTCAGATGGGAAACAGGACTTTATTAGCAATTGGTCTGAAAGCCAGGGGTTCTGTGCTCTGGTAAACAGTGCATCGGCATTTTATCTAGGTCTTGGGACTTTGCCTGAAAGTGAGATTAAAGATGGTGGACAACTTAATCTAGTGAAGGAAGTTCCAAAGCAGCCAAATGTTTAGGTTGCCCTATGGCTTTTAACCAGGTCTATTCTGAGGAGTGGGAGAAAATAGCCAGGGGGAAAAGATGCAAAAAGTGTGTAGTTTTGCAAGACTGAAGGGTCCTGAAAAGGTGGAACAAGAGATAGTATGGTTGTAACAGAGAAGCCAAGTACCAGGGTTCAGGACTATAAAAGAAGATGTATAGAGGGTGTCTTGGGAATCAGCAAGACCCCACCCTTTACCTATTAAAGGGTGGAAAGGTAAAGAGCTTTGTTAAAGCGACCCCTGTGGCATCTGGCAGGGCAACCTGTGGAGGTGAATCCTGAGGTAGTTCAGCCATCTAAGAACTCAGAGGCTGCTGTGGCTGCCATGGTCCTGGAGGTCCAGACTACTGCTCCGTCCAGGGGAAAACTTTGGCCTTATCCATATATTGCTGACTTCATAGGCACTCAGAATGCAAGATTTTTGGAGTCATGGAGTCCTCCACCCTGATTTCCGAAGGGCTTGAGGCCAGGAAATGTGTTTCAGGGAGGACAAAATCTGAAGTTGTGAACGAGAATTTGAAAGTACAGCAAAGACCCTGGGAATTAGGCGTTACTGGATTGTGAATCATGGACAGTGGAAGACCATATGGTGTAAGTGGATCTGGCCCAGAAGAGGAGCCATGGAGGTTGCAGCCAGGGGCAATGGTGTAGGAGCAGAGTTATTTGAGTCCTTTGGAGCTCACAACTCACCACAGTTTACCCCAAATGCTGGACACAGACTTGCAGGATTTAAGAGAGCTACAATATTTAGCACTTGATTTGATGTGTTTAAAACTTGTCTGATTGCTTTCTTTCTCCTTATTTCTCTCTATTGAAATGGGAAAGTTAACCCTGTGCCGTTGTATGTTGGTTGTGTTTACATTTTATTAGATTTTCACAGGGGTTCACAGCTACGAGTTTATTTTGAACCTCAGAAGAGACTTTGGACTTAGACTTTTTAGCAGTGCTAAAGCTATTAAGACTTTGGCAACTCTTATAGAAGAACTAAATGAATTTTGTATGTGTAGATGGACATGAGACTTTTGGGAGCCAGGGGCGAGATTTTATGGTTTATATTTGAAACGTCCCCCAATTCTCATGTATCTGGCTATTATGGAGTACCTACAGAACCACGTGCTATTAGGAGGTGGGACTTGGTGGAAGGGACAGGACAGTGGGACAGGAAGAGGAAAGGACATACACTAACTCTGCCTTTCATCTCTCATTTTGCTTCCTGACTGTCATGGGGTGAACAACTTTCCTTTGATTAGGTCTTTGTCATGTGCTTCCACCAATGCTTACTGCCCAGGAAGGGATTAAGATCTTCTGATTGAGCTAAAATAACTCTTTCCTCCCTTAAATTGTGAATGTTGGGTATTCAGTCCACAGAATGAGAAAGCAACGCAAACCTAGAATAGAATAATATTCAGAAAGGCAGATGGAAATATTCAGTAGAAAGACAACTTCTGGATCATAAAATAAAACAAAAGATAATCAATCACACCTATTTTATAATATCCTCATGTGGTTCTCAAATTTCCAACCCTGTTTTACTCCCTTTGATGTAAGAATTTGGCATTTTGGTGTTTGTAGGCTTAGGTACTGAACATAGAGAGAAAAAAAGGGAAGCATGGATTTGTCAATCAAGGAACCACACCGGACACGGGATTATGAATCCTGAAGAGTGTGGTGGGAGATAAGAATAAAAGAGTATTGCAAATCACCACGAAGAAACTGGACTAGTCATATTTTTCATCCTTGCTTCACTCATGATCATCAAATATAAATTTCAATGCTCGATTGTATACATACAAATGTACACAGATATACAAATGTACACACATAAATGCATAGCATATAGTAGTAGTGCAACTATCAGTAGTAGAAGATTTGAACCCGGAATTTCATTTCACATTTTAGTACGACACTTATTTTAAAAAGCTGGAGAAACTACTTATGACAACTATGTCTAGTACTGTCATCTGTACAAAAAAAAATGTTGTACAGCGAGTTCTCTGTCCCACCTGGAGAGAGGGGAAGGCTCGCGAGACTCAAGAGGTAAAGAGCTCACAAGTGTGCACAGGAGGAGTGAACTGCTGGAGTCTTCAGGTCGGGAGCCCCACCCTGTGGCCACCTGATCTGGGTCGTTAAGTGGATGCACAGGTGCTGCTCACAGAATGGGCCCTCACGCCTGCGTGGGGCCACTGTGGCTGGAGTAGGTCAGGGAACACTGAGACCCCAAGGCAGAGCAGAAGAAACAAGGACGTGTGAGTTGTCATCTATGCTGTGGTGGGCTTTTTGGTGATGCAGCTGCCATGGAGTCACTCATGTTATTGTATGTAACACAAATAAACTCATTTCATCACCAAGCTGGGCTTTGGTGTAATCAACTGTGATCCATCAGCCTTATGTGAGGTCAGTAAGGGATTGTTTATGTCTTTTCAGGAAAAAAAATCAGAAATAAGCAGAAGACTATTACATCTCCTTTGTTTTGCTGAATATTAAAGGGAAAAATATATGTAATTACGTAAGGCACTGAGAACTGGCTGTTTGTGCCATACACATATTCTACATTACACTTAATACTTTCAGATTTAGATGAGACATGTCTCAACCTGAGATTGAATCAGTCATGTGCAGACTTGAAACTTTCTTGCCTTGAGCCCCATAACCTCCAGGAATATAAAAGATGACTCATGCTGTATTTTTTTTAAAAAGTTTCAATTGTAACTGTTTACTGTGTGCTGCAATTAAAAAAAAAAAGAAACTTTATTTTTTTCTCATGTTCAAACTAAGGAGTAGGACAAAATCTAAGTTTTGAAATTATTTTGGGGCTGGAATAAAAAGTTTTGTTCTACTGTTGTCAATGTTTGGAATTAAGTTAGCATTCAGATAATATTGGTGTTGAGGATGATGGTATTTTGACAGTGATTATTCTGGTAGTTTATTTTCATCAAGTGAACATTATTTCCATTAAGAACATACTTTAGAATAATTTAAAAAAGCAGCTCCATTTCTAAATGAGAAGTAAAATATTGCATGTTTTTACCATATCGCTGCTTCTAATTGTTACAGATTATGTTTTTTTTCCAATGCAATTATATACCATTAAATGGCAAAGCGAAATTAAATCACTGTCAATTTATGATTTAAACAACAAAACATCCAGAAAGTTATTTCATAACATGCTGAATTTAAATAATGGATGACTCATTGATAGAAATGGTGGTTAATATATTATGATTGAGTCCTCACCCATATTTCAGACACCTAACTAATATTTAAATATAATATATTATACTCTTGACATTTGTGCAGACAATTCATGAGCCAAAGCCCATGATTTATTCACATCTGTTATAACACATTCTGATAATTTATTTGGAAGAAAGCAATCTGCATTAATCATTTATTAATTATTAATAAAATATAAGCACTGCATTAAAGAACTGCTGTTCAAAAATAACCTTTTCTTCTTGAAGCCAAGGACCTGTTTGTTTTCACCCTGCATTTTGCACAGAATAATTATCCTTTAAGGTATTGTCCTCTGGTTTAGGTTCTTGAGGCTTCTGGAAAACACTTATGGGTATCTCGTAGGGCTTGAATTGTGACCCCTAGGAAGATAGGTTGAGGTTAAAGCTTTAACTCCTGGTAGCTCAGAATATGGCCTTATTTGCAAACAGAGCCAGGGCAAATACAATTAAGATGAGGCTATATTTGAATGGGCTGGGTTCCTTTTTTAATGTGTCTGGTGCTTTTACAACAAAAGAAATAGTCCATATGAAAACAGACACACAGGGAAATGTCATATGAAGATGAGATAGAGATCTGTATAAAACATTTATCAGCCCAGAAATGCCAAGGATTGCCAATTACACCAAAATTTAGGAGAAAGGCTTGACCTGATTCCTGCTCAGATACCTGAGGACACTCCTACTGAATTGCTCAGCCTCCCTATTACTGAGAAAAAAAAAATCATGATAATCACGCAATTAAGAAGGTATTTATTTTAGTTTCCCATTTCAGAAAGTTCAGTTCATGGTTGGCTGTGTCAGAATAGGAGCATCACGGTAGCAGGGCAGCATAGAGGATAGCTGCTCAGTTTATGGTAGACAGGAAGCGCAGAGAAAAGGAGTAGCCTGAGAGGAAGACCTCGATGTTGTCCTCAAGGTCATGTCTTTATGACCTAGTTTTTCCAAATAGGCCACGCCTCCTAAGAGCCCATTAAGCTATGAACTCATCAACAGGTTAACTACCCATCGATGAAGTTAGTGTCTGCAACACCTGATCACCTCCTCATCCAGCCAAATGGACAATAAGATTAACTAGCACAAGGAAACACATTTCTGCCTATCGCTTTTCTTAGAAGACACTCGACCTTCCTGGTATCTCCAGCTTCCTGGTGTTTGTACCGCACCCTTACCTTCATTCTGATGACTCCTAGTGCGTATCACCAGTGAAGGCAATGGTTTTTTTCTAAGATCAACAGCAAACCAAAATGAAAATTCCCATTAAATCACTTTTTCATTACAATAGTAGTCCTTATAAATTATAAGTAGTTATAATTTTACATAAGTTATAAAATGTAAATGTTATCAACTCTGATTATAAAAAATACTTTTTTTCTTATTTGAGGTGAACACAATCTTTCATGAGAAAATCTCCAACAGTCTATCAAAAATGAAAATCTAAGTCAAGCATACTAGCACACCAGGAGGCAGGAGGACTGCAAGTTTGAGCCCAGCCCGCACAACTTAACAAGGTCACAAGATCCTGTCTGAAAGCACAAAATGTTAAAAGGCCTTGAATGTGGTTTAGGGCAAAGTTTCTGGCACCACCAAAACAATTGAATAAGTAATAAAAAGGGTCAATAAGTGGATTTAGCAACATTGTGGAAAATCAATGTAAAAAAATCAATTGTACTTTTATATATCGTTAAGGATAAAAAGATATTGAAATACATTTTTTTAAGTACCAAACCTATGAAAAGTTCAGGAATAAAATCAAGAAGTCATTAGGAAGCTTAGTATACTAGAGACTGAAATATTGAGACTAAAAGAAAAAATTTAAAAAGAAAAAAAAAAAACGTGATAAGCCCTGATGTATTAGTGACCTATACCATTTCATTGAATAAGGATATGTAAATTCTTCCAAAAGAAATTTTATTAATAGTTTTAGAGCAAGTTTCATCAAAATCCTAAAGAGCATTTTTTTTTATAGAAAATGACAGACTTAATCTCAGCGAACTCCATATGAAAACACATAAAGAACTTAGAATCTCACACAACTTCAAATATGAACAAGACAATTTGCGAAGTTTGTCTTTTTTCAAGTTCGTGTTATAAAATAAATAATGAAGAAAACGTGTCCCTTGTATCAAGACAGTAGACAGACAATCAGAGGCACAAAGTTAGATTAATATATAGATCCTCATGGACTTGTGACCCACGTACACTTGCTGAATTGATTTGCAACAAATGCAATTTGGTAGAAAAAAAATGCACAACAACCTTTCAATAAATCGTGCTGAAATGTTGAGGTATTGCACATACAGGCCCAAAACAAACCCATTGCATTTATCACATCATATGTAAAAATGAATTAAAAATTAGTCATAGATCTAAATGTACTGTGAAAAGCTACAATAATTTTAGATGAAAGCAGAGAAAAAATTTAATGACCTAGTGTAAAGAATCTTTATATTTTTGTTTTCAATTCATGTTTTATTTTTATTTAAATTAAATTTATTTGCTAACTGGTAAATAAAACATAAAAATTGCGTGTTTTAATGGATTATTATGAATGATGCTATACCTGTATACATTGCATCATTTTCAAAACAGATTAAGCATATGTATCTTCTCAAACATTATGGACAATTAAAATATACTACACACAAGCGTAAGTCATAAAAAATAACTTCTTTAAATATCTACTTTTTAAAGATGACACTTCAGAATAGTAAATTATGCATAAACTGAAAGAAAGTATCTGCAAAAGAAGTTGTGTTCACATTATGTAAAACTTTGAAAACTTAACAAATATCTCAATGAAAGTATGAAAAATAGTGAATATATGCTACCAAAAGGCATATAAAATGGCAAATAAAGACACAGAAAGAAAGGCAGCATTTCTTATTATCATAAACATGTAAACTTCAACTTGAAAGGCACACTACCGAATACCCGTAATTTGATAAAGATTAAATTGCACATGTCAGGAGATGCTGAGGGCTTTGAAGAATTAGAGCTCTTATACCCTGCCAGTGGAAGTATCAAATTGTGTACCACGTTGCGATGTGCTTTGCCACCTTTCAAAAGCTTGTATGTCTTTTCGGTGGTCCACCTATTCATTTATTTGACAGATCTGTAATAGCCCAACTAGAACAAACCTAAGTGCCCATCAGTAACAATTAAAAGAAAATAAATTTTAAGGCATCAACATGGATACATCTGAGAATGATAAGGCTGAGAAAGTAATAGAACAGAAGAGACATGTTCTGTGTAATTATATTTGCATCTAGACCCCAGAAGACACAAAGTAATATGGGGCCGGATGCAGATTAGCCGACGTTTGATCACAATGTTTAAGACGAAGGAACTGAGAACAGGAGTTAAGTGCATTTGGTATTGAAGATACTCACATCTTGTCTGTGTGTGGACTTAAATGTTCTCGTGCTTGTTTGTGTATAGCTTGTTTCAGGTTGGTATGTGCACACAGCTGTGGTAGGTCACTTGTACTTAAAGCTATTACAAATCATATAAATGTCCTTATTTTAGAGGGCGGCTCCTTCTGAGGATGGTGACAAGAGATAAGGATAAGTTTTTTAGTTGTGTGGTTATGGGGCTCTTCATAGTTACACAAAAGAATTTTTAAAAAGAATGCACAGCAAACTATAATGCTTTACAAGTAACTGAGAGGAGGTTGAACATCCCCAGCTCATTCCAATGTTAACGTTTGAGGAGATAAAAATGTTAATTATCCTGATTTGATCACTATATATTATTTACATGCATATCCCCAAAATGTGTGCAATTATTATATATCAGCAAGAATTTCTCACAAATGTCACAATGCCATGGTTTCTATATCTGTCCATCATGTGTGTTGATCTGCCTTTCAGTCTCTGTCCTCCATGTTATTTGAACTGCCCTTTTTCCTCTCCCCTTGAAGTCCATCATGTAATTCATCTTTATTATATTTCCAGTAGTATTTCCTCATTATAAACCTCTGACTTTGCTGGTTACCTCATATATCCCTGAGAATTCAAGCCATTTCCGACAATCAGACCTTCCTACCCTATAATCACACCTGATACAACATCATAAAGAGAGCCCAAGAGCCTTTGAACTTACCCAGTTACTGCAATGTATAAAGCCTACTCTCACAATCTACTGTAGTACCCACAATCCAAGTTGTGGCCTCCACTCTCAGTGAGAAGCCATTCTTTGACTAATGAGCGCTTGTTAGCCATTTTTCTCTTCTACGGCTCTTAGGATGATCACGAGTTCCCTTTGTAATCCCCTAACTTCTCCTGCAAAGCATAGACTCTTACCCTTAGCGGTCTTCTTACTATTGGTGTTTTGGCCTTGTCTGTTCTAATCCACATCTTTTCAAGGATGCTTTCTCACCAAATTCTTTGAAGAGCTTTTTCCTTATAATGCATTTTGCTTTCCTTTACTACCTCAGCTCTCTAAGTTGCTTTCCGCGTTTGTTACAGGAAGTGAGGAAATTAAAACAAACGCTACAGTCACTATTCTTGTTCCCTCCCGAATTCTCACAAATTGCCATTATGAATGAACTCTTGGTTTTATAAAATTTGCTATTTAGGAAAGTTGTGAATATCCTGCAGATTGTTCTTCCACACTCAACGCCCCTTTTATTTAAACTTTTATTGGTACAAGACATTTGTCAAGACGAACATCCTTCCTCGATTCATTCCTTCTGCTAATTTTCTATTCCAGGTCACCATCTGGAACACCAAATTACATTTATGCATTGTTCTTCCTATAGGGTCTTCTTTGCTGTGGTCATTTCTTTTGCTACTTATTTTTGCAATTAATCCATCTCTGTATTTTTAGAAGATTATTATACAATCTATAGAGGAAGATTCCACATTTGCTGGCTTCACTGCAGTATCTGTTACATAGTGATCATAGATTTTTGATAAAAAAAATAAATAATGAATAAACTCAATATGGCTATTTTTATTAAGGAAAATGACTTTATTATTAGTACATATGTATTTTTTGGAAGACAATGTTTTATCACCTGTATGCTACAAAAGAAAATAGATTTCAAAAGAATATTTATATTCAAATACTCACAGGTGAATATTATAGTTTATCAAAAATGAAGGAAGACAGATTTTCAGAGTGATAAACTTGCCTATGATTGAAATATGCAATTTATAAATTACTTAGGCTGAAAACCAAGGTAAGGTTTTATTTTCATAAGTTTATTTTTAAAAATGTTTCTTTTTTAATCTTTAATTTCTCTGAACTCTCCAAAATTCTTTATATAAATTACATGCCAATCAGTGTCTCCACAAATATGGTTTAAAAGGTCACTTTTTAATGAACTTCATTGGTTTCGTTTTGATACGTAGCTTCGTGTGCCGTTGGTACAGTTTTTAGTTTCAAAAAGAACATTTGTGAAAACCTACACTTTTTTCAGCCATTCTTTCCTCTTAAAAGTAATGAACAATTTCTGGGGGCAAATTATTAAGCTGTCTGTGGTGTATTGATACAAAACTGCTTTTCCCCTCTCAGTAAGTCTTGTAGGTAATAAATTATTGCAGTCAAGAGCTGCAAGTATCCGAGGAACGTGAAGGCAAGATGACTACCATAAATCCTAGAACGCCTATTCCCAGTGAAAGTTTTGGAACATTGAACTTGTTACCAAAGCAATTTCACTGAGATAGAAAACAAGTTAAACACATTTCTCAAAATAGTATTGATGTATCAGATCAACTAGTTTGAAAGTTACTCTGTGGCTTAGGGTCAAGTTCACATACATGTGTACTTGGAACGCTAGGTCTAGACTTTTGTACGAGACTTTTGGAGGGGCTTCTTCCTTAGGGTTTTCCAAAAAGCTAAAAGATTCCAAACAAGAGTGGCCAAAGATACAGTGCCAGTTTGAGGCTGAACATGTGTAAGCCCTCTGGAAAGTCAACAGTGCAGGTCCATTTGAGAGCCTGCAGACCCTGGAATTTGATAGTAGCAGTTAAAGACTTGCTCACTGAAGCAGAATCCAGTGGTAAGCCAGAGCAGACATCATTTTCTCCTTATATTCCTTTTATTCGTATTTAAGAAGGTACAGAAATATATTTTTTTCTTTTTTTCTTGTTCTTTAAATTTACGTACACATTTTTTCTACCTCATGTTAGATTCACATTTTCCAATAATTTTATTGTGGTAAAAAATTCACATGACATAAAATTTGACTTTCCTTTGTAAATACCAGAATCCCAGTTTCTGTAACACATTAGAACCTTGAGGTTTGGGGAATTAGTGAGCACCTATGTCCACTCCTTTTTCAGAAGTTCACCCCTTTCCTATCTGACCATCGCTTCTCTTTCTGTCATGTCATTCAAGAATTCAAAAAAGATTTAACCAAAGAACTTTTGGTTTTCCAAAAAAGAGCACTGTAAGTGACTCACAATGAAATGAGCATTTCCTTCATGACTTCATAGCATGAGTTCATGTCTTCAGAGAAGTGTAATCTAAGTGGCTTATACAAGAGAAATTCCATTCTCACTGCCTGGAGACCACAGTTTCAAGGTCAAGATACCTTTAGAAGACTTTGTACATCTTTGATTTATGGCCACCTTGTCATTTGCCCTCATATGATCTTTCCTTTGAGTCTTTTCCTTTTCTTTTATGAACACCAGTACTATTAGATTGGAGTCATATTTTTATTATTTTATTTAATCTTAATTACTTCTTTAAAGCAAGCACAGCTTTGAGTATGGCCCAGCACATGTTGGTAAAATGTCTCAAATCATTCTAAAACAGTTTTGTATTTTTTTGGTAACTTAGTCATATAATTATTGAATGCAAAAATCTATAGAAAAGCCATGAAATACAATGGTCAAAATATACTACAACTTCAAATATTGGAATATTATTTGCAATTCACACTATAATTGCAAATGATTTGGCCAAGAGAAATGAAAAATCATTAAAATATTTCATAAAGAGTGAGAGTGTCACCCACATCATACACTGTCACTATTTGTGTGAACACGTGGCTTCATTTGTCTTTCCACTGTAGTCAGTTCGAAGATGACCAGGCATCATATGTGCTTGTGCTGACCTGACTGATAACACACAATGATTACCAGTAATATTACAGCCTGCCTATTATTTCAAAGGCCTGTAAGTATTCTTACTTTTTAATAAAAATGTACTTTCTTTTTTTTTGTCTAGTCAGTCTCATAAAAATGTAAATATGGTTGCTTAGCTATTCTTAATATTTTTTAAATTACAGCATGGCTTCCATAATGTTTCAAAATAAATCAGAATCACAGAATAAAATTACAGATGATGATAACTTTTCAGTAAAAAGTGAACAACAGATGGCTTTTTGTCAAGACAACTAGTAAGGCATTCTGCTTAATTCTTAGGAAATTTATACCAATGTTCGACCACAATTTCAAAAAAATTAAAAATCATGCTGTTAGATCAGTGTCCACCAAGGAATGTGTTGTGAGGAATAAAGAGCTAAACAAAAACGAGTTTTTCCTACCCCCAAAAAAACCCTAAAGTTACAACTCAAGTAAACTCTACTGTCAAAGCAAGTTGTGTGTTATATTGTAAAAGCAAGTTGTGTGTTACCAAATCTAATAGTTAAAAAAATCACTGATGGTGAGTTTATTTAGTATTTTATAGAAAGACAGATAAAAAATTCCTTGATAAAAATAGATATTTCCAAAATTAAATTTTTCCCGCCAAATTATACCCAGGAAAATTGAAGAAGTTGGAAAGTCTACCAAAAATATTTGGAAAGAAAAGCAGCTTGATTTCCATTGATGAAAGAACTGCTGTTATACATACAACCCAACTTGCCATTTCTGCTAAAAATACTGATGATAAATATACTGTTACTGAAAAAAAGCTTTCTTTATTGCCATTAAAAGACACAACTAATTCAACTGATTTATGCACAACAGTACAAGAAACTATGCTAAGCTGATTTTCTTTGTCCATTATGAATATATCTGGTATAGTTACTGATGATGCCTTAGAAATATTAGCTAAAAGACAGGAATGTGGTAACATAGGATGAAGTTTTGCTTCCAAAAATCACATTTGATGACATAGCATTGCACAGTATTTCAAGAAAATATATGTACCAAAAGCTTTAAATATGGATAAACTTAAACACATGTCACCAGAACAGGGAATTTTTATAAGAGATTAGAAGAGATTGAATAACCACCAATTTAAGAAATTCCTTAGAAGTGTGGTTGCTGTTTATCATGACGTTATTTACTTTTCAGAAGATGACTACGTTGAAATCAAATGTTGAGAAGTTTTCATGATTTGGGACATGAACTCAATTCATTTATGATATGAAAAACAAAATTCATGCCTGTCTTACTTTTTTTTGTCACTGGAACTCAATGCCCAACATCCACAACTTTAGGGAGGAAAGATTTATTTTTAGCTCACAGAAATTCATAGTCCATTCATGCATGGGCAACTGGAAAATGGTAGCATCACATGGTGGGGCCTCAGCTAGAGCCAGAGCCAGAGCCAATGCTCCTGGAAACAGAGATTCTCACAATAGCATGGCAGAACTGAGACCAGTCTGGGCAGAAACAGCAAACACATCTCCAGGTCAAGCCCCAAGCGCCCACCTCTTCCAGCCAGGTGCCACCTCCCAACACTACACAGTACCCACAGATACGTGAAGCTTTTGGGCGACAATCCAGATCCAAACCACAACAATGCCAGAAATGAATGATGACAGCTGGTTTACAGACTTAGCATTTTAGTAGATTTGATCCCTATTTTTTGAGATAAAGATACATCTTCAAAGTAGAAACCAGTATATTAATATCAACCATAGTAGTGTCTCAAATGAAAGTGAAGTTATGCAAGTTCAAGTTAGAGCAAAAAAAATTTTACACATTGTAACATGTCAATACACAGTACCATGAGCAGTGAAAACTGTGTGGCCTTTATATTGGAGTTTACACAGAGATTTGAAAACAAGTTTCAAGGTTGCTAGACAAATAATCATTATTTCCCATTTTTCATCAAAATAAGTATGCTATCTTTTAATTTCAAGTGGAATTCATCGAGCTGCAATCAGATACCCAATTTAACAAAAAAATTTGATCATGTCCCTTTACTGTACTTACATAAACCTATCTTGCTAGAGATAAACACTTTTCACTTCCAGCTAAGTCTCATTCATGCCATTGCTTTTTGGTAGCCTCCGCATTTGGGAAAAGAAAATTTCAAAGATTTAGCTCTTGGAGAGGAAAATTAGATCTACATATCTGATGAGCACCTTAAAAACTCACTGAGAATTCCAATTCCACCAAGTCAGATAGATGTATTAATTACAAAACATCTAGATTAAATATCTCACAAGTCATATTTTTATATTGCCCTCTTCTTTAAAAATGTTATAATGGAAAATATAAAAAGGTAGTTCAGTTACTTATATACACTTCCTAATTTTGTATAGTTTATATGTGCCCAAGACTATCCTTTTTTCACTCAATGTGGAGCAGGGAAGCCAAATTTTGGACCCCATGATCTTAAAAACTAATATATAGATAGATCAGTAGGAAGATAGACAAATAGAAAGATAAATAGATGAATAGAGTATGTACTTGTGGTTAGGATCTGTAGTGTGCCCCAAAAGTCTCGTGTATTTTAATGTTATGGATTGTCTATGGAGCCATGTAATGTTAGTGGATTGGGGTCTGGTCTGGAGGGGTGGGTTGCACTTGTCGGGTTTAGGGGCGTGTGAGTTAAGACTAAAGGCATGTGACTTAAGACTAAAGGTGTGTGACTTAAGACAAAAGTTGTATAGTGGCCACACCTTTGATATAGCCGGATGCAGGAGAGACTAAGACTGGGACCTGGACTAGTCTCGATTAGTCTCACTTGCCTGCCTGTTGGTGATGTCCTGAGCAGCTGCCTCTACCTTTCTGCCTCTGCCATGTCCTTCCATTGCTACCGGCCGCCCCTAAGTGGACTGTGACCTTCTGAAACTGTGAGCTAAAATAAACCTTTCCTTTCCTAAATATGTGCGTGTCAGGTATTGACTCACAGCAATGAAAAAGTAACGGAGACAGTACATACATATATATATATATATATATATATATATATATATATATGTATTTGTATCCATATATATATATATATATATATATAACTTATATCTGTCTATATTGATATATCAGTAGCTATATAGTTACATAACTAGGTATAAAAATTTAAGCTAGAATAACACATTTTATGTCTTTCAATTTTATTATAAAATAAAAGACTCAGGTGTCATGGGAAGTCCCTGACAGTTACCAAAATAATTTCTACCTTCCAGAAATTTACCTTCTAAAATCAGAACCCAACATTTCTGTTTCCCTTCCATGACACGTCACGGTTTTTGTAAATACTGGGAAAAGAATAGCTTAAATTGTATTTTAAAAGAGTGAAGTGATTTCAGATGCAAAGGATTCTTGATGAAGCTGACAATTCCTTTGGGATTTGAAACTGGAGTAGAATTAAAATGAGTGCGTGCATTTTTAAAGGATAATTATAGCATTACGGCAGCATTTTAGAACAGCAGTTCTCAATTTTTGTTGCCCATTGAAATCACGCTTGGGGATCTAAAAATAGACATTTCAGGGTCTCTGCCCCTGTGAGTGTGATTTAACGGATCTCAGGAGAATCCTGGTTATTTTTAGGAGCACTCTGAGCGATTCTCGCCAGAAGCCAAGGTTGAGAACCATTGCGTTAGACAATAGTCAAGAGATTATATGTGAGGGAAAATGACTGGCTTACAAGATGGTAATAAAAATTCACTATTTATAAGACTGTTGCTCATGAGGTTTCATAATAATTTGATAAAATGTATTCTTTCGTGAAAGAGGGGAAATAAAAAGAAATGTACTGCATTATGTAAGGGGCAAATAAGTTCCTAATGTAATATGTGGCCCATGAAAGGTGAAAAAAATGAACTAATATTTATAGAGAAGCTCATATGAATTCAGTACTGGGACAGAAATATTACTTAGGGAATCTTAATTTGTACTCTATATAAAGGCCTTTCACTGAGCATGCTTATTCCCCACATAATTGCGTATGCAGCTATGTATGCATACAGATGTATGAGCGCCACATTGCAGCGCACTGAAACGCAAGCTTTGTACTAGCAAACAATTTATTTCTAAGAAAATTTGTGAAAACTCTTTATTTAGTAAGTGAAGGGGGCACTGTTTTTGTTATAGCAGCGATTTGACTTAGCCTGGTCTCAAACAAAGGACAAGTTTTCAGACCTCACACCAGATCACTATTGTAATGCAACATAGCATACCTGTAGTCAAATTGCATTCGTGAGGGTGGAATGCTGGTCATTATCTGTTCAGCCACCAGTCAGTCAATGGAATATTTAAAGAGTGAAGAACAGACCATAAGGAGAGAACACTAAGGATGCCGGAGGAGAAATTCTTCAAGTTTCACTGGAACAAAACTGTGGTGGACATCTACATGATCTTTTGTGCTCGGGCCTCTGCTTATTAGGTGCATGTGGCATTGTTTATTTTGTTGACCTCTTGCACTTGATGAAGAAAACCCCAAGGTGTCTCCCAGCCTCAGGCACTTTCAGGAGCTTTTCCTTTTATGTGATATCACGTGGGGCCGCTGTTCTCAGTTACATTAATTTAAAACAGATGTTTTTCTTTTATGTTAACATTTTTATTCTTTTTAGACAATATATTACAGATTTGAATTATATATATATTAATTCTTTATAAATATAATCCCATGAGTAAGGATCTAATTTTTTATTGGTGTTTATCAAAAGAAGAATTACAACTCCGGCATAAATATATATATATATATATATATACACACACACAAATCCATAACTTAGCCATTGAGGTCGTTTGCTTAAGTAGACTTTTGCCCAAATTACTTATGGATTTGTGTTGGACAATGCATTGTTCATTTGTCTTTTAGCTATCACCCAAAATTCAATTAATATATAAATTATTGAAGGAACAGAATACTATTCAAAGATCTTTGGCCAAAGATACTTAATATTGAATTATTTTTATCAAATATGGAAAATCAGAGGTTTCACTATTCGACTTTAATAAAATTCTTGTTAATTTTTCAAAAGGAACACATTGGTATCATGTGAAATTGGAAATAAATTTGGAAAATGACTAGATTATTTTCATTTAAAATGGTATTATTTATTTTAAAATAAATATAGAGCATGATGACTAAATTATCTGTTTCTTTAACATATAAAAAACATGCCTCAGTCTTAAATAAAACTTCATTGGGGTTGATTTATAACCTCTATGGTGCACTGTCACTAGTAATTGTTTCTCCAACAGTGTTTCATGCTTCTGCATTTGTAATATGCATAATTTGCACTGTAAAAATGAGATAATGGAAGACAGTTGTTAGGCAAATATACATTCTTATAAAATAAGAGTGTCACACCTCATGAAGCCGATCAAGAGGCATGATCCTCGTGATATGGGAGAAGATACTAAGTGTAGAAATGATGTTAATGTCATTTATTCTGCATATTCATGCAATATTAGCAAAAGAAATTTCTATTATCTCTTCATTGTTTTTGAGACAAAATAATGCTGTATCATTGGAATAATTTCATGAAAGTAAGTTTGATTCTACTAAATTTATTTTTATTTAGTAAAATTTTAGGTGAGTTAATGTTAGAGAAATCTGGCTTAAAAAACAAAGTTAATCCTTACTTATTGGAGTATGCTTCAGTGCAGTAAAAGAAACAGTATAAATCTTACAAATGAAGAGAAGCAGGAATGAATAGGCATTGTAAGTCAACACAAAAAATATGTTTATGCAGTGAGGACTTCTTTAATAGCCTACTAGTACATGCTTGTGTTTCATGCAGGATTCTTCCCATTTATGACAGGTGAGGTGAATATTTCCTGATGATACATACCATTAGTGTTTTTTTAATGTACATACTTGAATCTTAGAATGAGTATGAGATGAGACTATTCGGACATATATATTACTAATGCTAGGGAAAAATACTGACGTCACTGCCTGTGCTATTTCCACCTGGACTATTCATCAGTTATATGAGAATCAACAGACTCAGAATTTTTTCTGAGTTTTTCTGAAGCATGCTGTGCCTACTAAATAATTTTAGTATTTTGAAAATCCTTCATATATAATACACATAGAACACAATTGGGAGTTAGAGTTATGGAAACCCATAGAAGTAAATATATCTTGAATTCCTGTTACTTGCAAGAATCTTAATTGGATCCTGAAGAGGAGACAGACATCATGACAATAATGATGTGGTGATTAAGTGGGTGCAGTTCATATGTGAAGTGGGGAAGCACACAGTGTAGCCCCGTAAGTGTAATGGATTTATAGGACTTGAGAAGATTTTGGCATTTATGAAATGTTAACTTATGCATTGATTTCTGAGTTTTACTTAGTGGAATACTAATCCTAAGAAATGGTTTGATACTTACCAAAAAATAAATGATTTTGACTAAATTATTGATCTGAATGTTTTAAGAAGTTTTCATCAGCATACATACATCACTTTTCATAAAAGTAACTCACAATAGACACCATTGCAGGGCTTTCAATAATCTTTAACAGAGTAAATAATCTTATGATATTCATCACATTTTCACAACATTTAGAACATATCTTATATAGTTTATATATTGCATGTGCATGTATTACACACATATATCATATACACATATGGACTATATGACATACATTATATATACTATATTACATATTATACTATGTATATAGCATATATATATATATATCATACTACAACAAATATATAGACATTCCAGTTGTCACATAATAAATACATAGGTAATAACTACACTTGGGTAAGTATATATTTTAAATATTCTTATGTGACTCTCTTTGAAATAGTACTGTTTAGAATTATTTAACATTTTTTAACAAGACTTAGAACTTCGGTAACAATATGCTGTCTAGTTATTAATAAAGTTAATTCTTCAAACATTTATTTTTTAAATGGACACTAAAATATTAAAGGTAATGTCTTAATCATTATTTTAAAATATAGTGACAGTGATTAAGACGTTTACTACCTCTTCTCCTTTATAGTTTATGGTTTTATATTAGACTTGTAGAGTTTTCTTTTGCAATGTATTTGATAAATACAGTGGAAACAGATCTCCAGTGAAACAGTGGAGGAATGCAGGTTGTAACACCAGGAAGAAGGGGGCAGAAAGAGAGAGAGAGAGAGAGAGAGAGAGAGAGAGAGAGAGAGAGAGAGAGAGAGAGAGAGAGAGAGGCATGAGCTCCTGATATCACAATGCATTGAGTATGACTGAAATTTATGGGCAAAAACCTAGTGGGGAAAACACAACAAGAGAAAGAAGAAGGCAGATCATGGAGGATTCTCTATGCCATGCTAAAGCACCTAGAGTTTAGAATAATGTGATTATTATATATATATATATATATATATATATATATATATATATGATAATGTGATTAAGATAGTTTTATATATATATATGATAATGTGATTATTGAAAAGTTAAATCACAAATGAGTTAATGTGACTGTCTAGAAGAAGAAGATAATGTCACTTATTTAAAACCCCAATACAGTGGCCTCCAGGCCAAAAAAAAAAAAAAAATAGAGAAGATGAGGTCAAGTGGAAACTTTCCACAGTATGTTTTTATCAATAAATTGATTTGAGAAAATATGGTTATTAATTCGCCTGGTAAATCCCAAATGTTAGAGTCATTTGTTTGAATATAGGAATAGAAAAGAGAGACTTTCATTAAAACCTAGAGTGTTCAGCGTATATTGCTAATGGCTTAGACATTTCCTTGTTGCTGGGTACAACACCCAACAACCACGACTTAAAGGAGTAGAGATTCATTTGAGTTCAGTCTTGGAAGTCTCGGTGTACGAATGGTAGGACATCCGCACTGCGGAAGGAGAGTGGGAGACAGGCCTGGGTGAAGGATAGCGGTCGGCATCACATCTGCCAGGAAGCAGAGAGAGAGAAGAGAGCCAGAGGAGGACGATCTGCCCTTCTAGGCCATTACTGAATGTAATTTTTACTTGTTGAAAATATAATGTAAATAAAGTTTAAAATTATAACCATTACAAATATTATCATGCAACTAGATATATAATTTATTTACAATTTCCTAGACTAATAGGTTTAATATTCTTACGTGTTGTGTTACCAGAAAACAGACAACAAATCTAAGATTAGATATCCAAGAGAGATATTGGGGAAAGGATCAATAGAATGCAGAGAAAATCTTTAGAAAAACATGGGACAGCCTCCAATTAAGTAAAAGAGAGAGTGCTGGGCAACCGTGTTGGAGAGACTCTTAGTCCCAGGAGAGTCTCAATGAAGTCACCTGTCAAAGGAGTTCTTCATCTTACTGACAAAGTCATTCCTTGGTGACTTGCCGTACTCTTACTGTTGGTTTAGAGCAATTAATATAACGCTTAGCCTTGGTTCAAAGACTTACTGGAAGATGCAGAAAGTTAGCAGCCAGTGTCTTCATATCAGCAGCAGATGTGAGAAAGGAACACGTTTTCATACACTCTGCTTTTGACAGAGCACCACTTTCCTCCTTTGCTCCTGTGTGTACAGGTCCTTCAGAATATTTTACAACTACCACACAACGTAGATATTTTATGATTCATCACTCATATATTCAATGGTGCCTACTTATAAGAGACAAAACAGAATATACTCCTAACTTCATGGCACGAACGTATTGTATTGCATGCCTGTTGTTGTTGGACACGAACGCTGCTAGGAATCTTGTTAGATCATTGAATTTGAGAATCACACAGTGATCTTTAGATTTGATGGCAAAATTGTGGTTTTCTTATAACTTTTGACATTGTTTGCGAGGAAGCAAAAGCAGAACCACAGTTCTTAGCTAGTATTGTAGCTCAAGATTTCCTTCCTTTTTCAAAATGATATAGTGCTTTTTTTTTTAATTGACTAGCTGGGCTCCATGCCAACCCTCGGCCTGAATTCTACTGGTCCCTGTTCCTTCCATCCCTTGTTCCCTGATTTGGGTCTGTGTGAGGCAATGGTAGGTGAGCATATGGCGGATCCTGCCTTTGGAGAATTGAAAACAACAACAACAGCAGGCCTGCTGGTGGGGAAGTGGCATCTTGTTTGTTAAAGTCAACTCTCTTTCCACTGTAGCTGCCTCAGGCAGAAGGTCCCCCACAGCCAAGAATGTCAGAAAACACGGCGTGTCCCAAACCTTCACCCAGACTGGCATTTTAGACAGGAAGACAGTCTTTGCCTAAGGGATGTCACTGCAGAGTTTAATGGTTCTTGATAATTAATCAGAAGCTTCAGGGAAGGCACCTAGCCATATTGAGAAGAGTGAACAAAGATAACACTTCATATGAGTTGAAAAGAAACTAGCGTTATTCCCAGCCAAGGTGATATGCTACCATCTTCTCTAGAGACGTAGGTCCTCGCCCATGCAATGAAAATCAGTGGTCCTTCCACAGCTCTGTCAGTAAGTTTAAGTACAACCTCAGGCATAGGTAGGTCTCAGTGTCTTTCACTGTGAATTGATGTAGCTGGAGATGAGATCTTAAATTTTTCCAGATTTAATTTACTGTATGACCTTATTAACATTTCCCATCTCATATAAACTAAAACTTCTTCCTTTCTTTCTGAACTCGGGGTCATTTGAATTAATTTCCCTACATCTTTTCACCTATTATCTTTTCGTTAAGGTAATGGTTACAGGGAAGCTACCAGAGGCATCACTCCAGGCATGTGTCATTCATTTATCCTTCAAACACTGCGCTATTTTCTCCCTGTCCAAAATTCTCTCCCCACGTTTTCTTTTTTCAATCTTACTTTCACATTTCCATTTATCTTTTGACTCAATGAAACAAAATTGGATGAGGTTTTCTTCTCAGTCTACCTAAATGAGTGCTTTTTAAAAGACATTCTTTATCTAGTTTTCTGCACTAGTATGTAAATATTTTACACTGATATTTTTTATATTTTCTGCTCTAAAATAATTTATTTAATTTTAATTCTATGGCTATGGAATTAAAATGTTTCACTGAACTCCTTTTTTCTGGAATAAAGGATGCAGTGATTTTTCATGCTTTTTGCATGAATGTCTTGTTCTCAGGACAAGAGAATGCAAACCAGTTAATGTGAATGGAATAAGCTGGGGGACACTTTTGTTTCTTTACATACAAATCATTCCCAAAATGATTCACTATGACTCATGCCCATATTTATAAATATGAGTTTTTAGGGGGAGCTGATGTTCATAATCTAAATTAAGAGACTATTGGAGGTTTTAGTCCAAGTTGAAGAACTCCATTTAGCAATTCTTGTCAGGTGAGTATAGTGGTGATGGATTCCTTCAACTTTATCTGGGAAAAATCTTTGTCTGTTCTTCATTTCTGAGGGATAAGATTGTAGATAAAGCTATTTCTTGTTGGCAGATTATTTTTTTTACCTCTCTCATTCTAACCTCTGTCAGTTTACAGAGTTCATGCTGAAAATATTTCCTGAGTTTTCTTCCTGACTTCTAAGTTATTTTCTTGACAGTTTTATTATACTGTTAAAGTGAAGTTCTCCATGGATTAAATCTGCATGGGATCTTATGAGCACTCGGTACCACAGAGCAGCCACAGGGCTGAAGACCCCCGCATATATCCATGTGGAATGACAGTGGTTCTAAAGTAAAGGTCACTAGTTGACCTACAATGCTAGTGCCCCAACGTTTGAAATAGAGCACACAGAGTACAGGAGTAGGTCAAAGTCTAGAGACAGAGTCTCACACGCTGGACTCAGAGCAACTTGTTTGTAAGTTTTGTGACGTGTGTAGGGATAAGAAGTGAAGTTGGACAAAACAACAGTGAACCTCATTGGAGGAGCGCGAGAGTGTCTCTTTGCTAGAGACCGTGGCATGGGTAGCTGCATATTCCCTCTGGGGTGAAATCTGCTGCTGTCCTCCATGGAGTGGGCTTCAGGGCTCTACACCATCAAACCCGTGCTGTCTTCCACTGTGCGCGTTGTGGAAAGTCTGTGGTTGCCATGGGGATTGCTGAGGTCTTCAGTGCAAAGATTGTTCTTCTCATCTTCTTAGGTCACTAGGAACTATGGGGCACCTGCCGCATGCTTGTTGCAGAGAAGATAGCCACTGCGCTTCTTTTTTGTTTTGTTTTGTTTTGTTCCAGGCCATCTCCAAATATCTTCAGGTGTCATTCTTAGTGATTTTTTTTCCTCTCCCCACCCCCTGCTGTAATAGACAGTTCTAGCTCCTTCCCTAAACTCTGCTGTTCTTCCCAGGCGACTTTGGTTCATAGATAGATGTCTAATTGTTTGGAAAATCAAAGCTCATAATTCCTATTCTGCCATTTTGTTGAAATGACCTCGGAAACTCCATTTTACTTAGCTCTTCTCCATTATTTTTCAACAACTCCTGCCCCAAGGAATAATTTATTTTTATCTATATAGGTTTGCTTTTTCTAGATATAACATGCACACACACACACACACATGCGTACACACACACACACACGTTTTTTTACACAACTCAAGTTTTTGTGACTAATTTCTACCCCCAAGCATACTGTTTTCAAGGTTTGTCTACCCTGTAGCTGTATCAGTGCTTCATTAATTTTAATGGCTAAATAAGACACTGTTTTATGGATATACGGGATTTTGCAAGCCCATTCATTTGTTGGTCGGGCTTCGGGTTGCCCTTGTCTTCTGTATAACATGGGATTATACGCTCATGTGTAAGATTCAGTGCGGATATGTTTTTTTTTTTTTTAACTCATGTATATATTTGTGAATATAGTTACTAGGCGGCACGGTAGCTGTATACATCTGTATGTTGCTTGAGGACCTGCCAGGCAGTTTTTGAAAGTGGCAACACCATTCTACGTTTCCAGTAGCACGGTATGAGGCGTTTCCTTTCTCCCTACCCTCACTAATGTGTTAATTTACTGCGTGACTTTTCTTTGTCCTCATAGTGTCTTAGTGTCATTTCAATTTGCATATCCCTGACAACCAATTATACTCAGCATGTTTTTACATACTTACTATTTGTATAGTTTCTTTGAAAAAATGTCCTTCGATTATTTGAATTTATTTGCAATCATTTATATTTTTATTATTCAATTGTATTTTTATATTTCGTAAAGATCAACTCCTCATCACATAAATTATCTTATTATCTGCAAATAATGTCTTCCCATTTTGTGTTTTTTTTTTTTTCCGATGAGGGTATTTGGTACCTTAAAGCTGTTAAGCTTCATGGAATCTAATTTGTGATTTCAAAATGTATTTCTTGGAATCTTTGTGTCATTTGAGATCTCATTAGAAAATAAGAGGTTATAAAGTTTTGTATCTGTGTTTTCTTCTGCGAGTTTTACAGCTCAGTCTCACTTTTGTCTTTAATCCATTTTGAATTAGTTTTGTATATGGTGTCTCCCTTTATATACTTTTACATTTGACTAGCCAATTGTCCCGTAACCATTCGTTTTTGAAAACTCTTTCTCTTACGAGTAACCAAGAAACCTGTGCTGAAACCTGCTTCTTTTTATGTTTCTGGAATCTCCCTTTTGGTCTATTATTAAAGTGCTATCCTCCCCAGGAGCAGTGATACAGGCCTTTAATCCTAGGACTCTTGGAGGCTAAGATAGAAGGAATGCAAATTTGACGTCAGCCTGATCCATTTAGTGACTTAGTGAGATCCAGCCTCAAAATCAAAACAAAACAAGCAAACAAAAAGCAACGAAGTATAGTAGAATCCATTAGTCAGCTTTTTTTGTGACTGAGACACAATACCTTCACTCATAACTTGGAAGAGAAGTTTAATGTGGCCCGTGGGTTCAGGGATTTCAATCCTTGGTTAGCTGGCTACAGGCAGAATATTGCAGTGGAGGTCTTGAGAGAGCAGAGCTGTGCAATCTGTCGTGGTTGGTAAGCAAAGTCCTTCCGGTGAGAAAGAGGCCAGGGACCATGCTTAGTAACTGACATTTGTCTCTAGGAGCCACCTGGACACATCTAGAGAGGGTTTACTAATCCTCTAGGCAGATCCCAAGCCAATTAGCTCAACAAAGTCAAGCTTAACTGCCACGTGGAACAAACCATTATACCACGGCCAAGAATCACACAAACTTAAGAGTGGTGCTCCACAATCCTTTTTGAGGTCATAACGCCAGTGAGGTAAGGGGTGCCTTAAAAGTTCCCAACTCTCAGTGATTCCCCCGTCTCCCCAAAACACCATCATGAGGACCAAACTTGTATACATACAACATGGACTTTGAGGGAAATTCATCCAAATCATAACAAAAGTTTTAACAAATCAACTATTTGTGGAAGTGTTGTTAGGGTGAAAGAAATGAGAGAAGTGTGGAGTATCACTCTGAGCTTGAAAATAAAGGCAGGTTTTGTTATTTCCAGGTCTGCAGTATATGCACAAGAAATTATTTGAAGGTAGGTACCATTGTAATTCTGAAAGAGAGCTCAAACAAGGCTTATGGCATTGGAAAGAGGATCTGTATATACTTCCAAACCTACATTTAGCAAGGATGGAACCCTGAGTATGAATCTATCCTCCCCACACTGTAAGTCCCAGTGAGCATCTCTCATGAGGTCTACCCACTAGGACCATAGAGTCAAAGGAGACCTGACTGATTCATTCTGTGTAGGCCAGACCTATGAGGCATTGGTGACAATAGCACAGGCTATAGAGATGATCTTGAGGAACAGATAGTGAACATTTAATGCTATTGAAATTATTACCTAGCTGATAGTTTCACATTTCTAGACAGGAAACTGACAGTGCTATAATATACACTCTAAGTTTACAAGATGTATTTATAAAAGCAGTGGTAGAGTTTTCTGTCTCTACAATGATCACTTTCTCTTTTGAAAGTCTGTTCTTTTAGGAGTAATTTCATTGGCCACTTAATCTAAATAGAAGTATTTGTGTTCTGGATAGTTAAACAAATATTTTTATCATTATTATTACTTTTATTATTATCTATATCACATTAGAGACAGGAGATATGGGGTATCAATGACCATCTAATATTTTGTCTTTTTTTATTTTGATTTTGATGTACTTTTAGATGTTTAGCTTTTCTCCAATTTGCTGCATTAACGCTGAAGATATATATTTTTAAAAAAACCTGAAATGCATTCTAATCCCAGGTCCATAGTCATACAAGATGTGACAATTATATAGCACACATAAACAATGAGTCATTCTTTGTAAAGAATATTAATATCAGCCTTAGAACTCATTTTTGCCAGTTATATAATATGAATTCTACCAGGTAAATATCACTGTACTTGCCATATCTAACTAATAATCTAACTAATAACATTTTAGTTCATTTAGCAATTGCTTTCCTCTTTCCAAATAGCGGATGATTCTTCCATTTGGAAGGAGCTAGGAATTGTCTCTGACTGTCACAGTAAGAGAATTTAAAGGTAAAAGACTTTCCTTCACTACAATATTTTGTTTAGACAGAGAATATTTGCACACTGGTATATATAGTTCTCTGTGTGATAAGTCTATAGAGTAAAGAATGTGGTAGATATAGAGAAAAGGTAATAAAGAAGAAGAGAAAATAAATTTTCCCCATGCTTAATAAAGTTGAATGAATACAGCAGGAAGATCGACTGCGAAGTGAATGGAGCTCTGACCTTGTCCCACAGGGACACAAAGCAAGTTCAAACTGGGTCCTGAAGGCAGCAACCGGCACTGTCAATGAGGCCATATCCAAGCCCACCTGGGGACCTGCCTGCCTGCCCGTGGGTAAGCAGGGCATGGCTCTTTGCTTAGTTGAGTGTCTAAAATCTGAGATTTTTGTCCAATAAATCAAAGCAAAACAAATCAGCAAAATCTCATGAATGTAATCCCTGAATAAGAAACATATTTCTGACAAAGGCTATCACCATCAACTCGTGCATGTTTACCTTTATATCTGCCTTGATAATCTTTCTGGCACTTAAATTAAACAAATTTAGGATACATGCAAATATAGTTACTTTCCATTCACTGGAAGTACTCTTGTGTGCCGAGAGGAACCTTCCAAACTGTTAATGATGTACATCAACATAGGCATAAGAAATTTTCAAATACTGAGTTGTGATCAAGTTAATGCCATGAAGGTTAATAATTCAAAAAATTCTCTAAAAATTAAGTGGCATTATTTCCATCATGCCCATGTAGGCTATGAGATTATCACACACAACATGGTATCATATGATGATAATTATCTGATAATTTTCTATGTATAGAGGAAAGTGGATGGAAGTAAATTCCATTTAATTAAAAGTATATGTCTTCATACAAGCTGAGTAAGATGAAAAGATAGGTCCTGTATGAGGTACCTGGAATATAGCACATAAAAATTTAAAATAGTCACTCCTGAAATATTTTTCCATTGTTCGTCACATCTATATGTCCTGCAGTGACAGGCTAGCTTTTGAAATTTTTTTCATTCTCTCTAATACAAAAAGGACAAAACTTTCTGTTCCACCCTGATACCAAAATATTAGACTGAAAAGGTGTCAAGCGTCTCATAGTGTCTTTCCTACAGTAGTACACAGATTTTCAAAAAATTCCTTACCTTGACATAAAAATATTTAAATAAAATATGGGTAATTTAATGAGCGATCAGTATAAATACTTATAGACATTGCTCCCCATTGCAAACATCGATTTGAAAATATGGGATTCAGTGAGTGTTGCTTGTCAACAGCAATTTATTGAAGGAGCCATTAATTCCTATTAAAGTTAATCTCAGCCTGACAAAGTTTCTATTCATGGAAAAAGAAGGCAAACATCACTGTGGGGATATCCAAGGTGCACTTCCGTATTTGCGTAGTGTAGATGACTGTAAACCCCGTCACCGTGTGACTAACGTTTATCAAACTCCCGGAAGCAGCTAGGCACCTCATAGCAAGTTCAGCATCTGCTTCTTCCAATTGCTCAAAAGTAGCACTTAATTGAAATGGTTCACATCATCCATGGGTTGTGTGAAACGTCACCTCTTACAGACCTGCACCTGAAAATGGCACCTCTTACAGAACTGCACCTGAAAATGGCATGGATTTTTTTGTGGAAATACAATTAAGATAAAATAATGTGTTGCAATGCAAAATATTGGTCACAGTATTGTGCAAAGCCACACACACACACACACACACACACACACACACACACACACACACACACACAAAACAGCAACGAAAGCTTGTCTCTAGCAGAATGTGACAAGATCTTACGTTGTATTAGGTACCATTCCCACTACCAAATGCATTTACATGAATATTGAAGCTGGGTATTAAGCTAGATTTTTTAAAGCATGATTTTATTTTTTAAGAGAGAAAAGAAAGAAGAGTATGACCCTGTGCTGACAGTCTTCTCCACCCAAATATGAAGTAACGTAAGATGTCACATATAATATTTGGGCTTTTATTTGAGGTCTAAATTGGAATGATATTATCAGCCACTGTTTTTCCACATGCTGTTTTTTCCAGGGGAAAATGATCTTTAATTATGAGATTGTCTTTGAAAGGACATATCTGTACCATCTCCTTTCCCGTCCCTCTTTCTGAGAAATCCAGAGATCAGCTAAACCTCAACAGGAAAGCAGAATTGGAACAAAAATTAAACTAAAACAACACAAGCGTTACGTTAGAGGATGAAAAGTATCTGATTATAATCTGCTAAATATTTGTTAATGAATCATTGAATTTTCGAATGGTATTGCCACTGAAGGATGAGACTTTTTGACCCAACTGCATAAAAATGCTGCCTGTTGATCCTTCCTTTCTGCGCGAATAAGAAGCCAACTTGTTTAAAGAACTGTAAACTGCGCCATAGGTAAGACCTTGAGAAATGTATCATCTTTGATCCTAAATTCTCTCAGCTGCGTCTACCTCAAATACTCATCATCGATTCAAAGCGGTGGGTCTAGGCAGGTGTTTCTCATACACACACTATCTCCATTCCTTGCCCATTTTCCTGAAGATGCCTGAAATAGGGTCCATTCATATTTATATTATGAAATTCATCATTCTCCCATGACACAGCCAGTCAGAGAACACAATGAACATTCTCTCTCCAAAGACCAAAGCATAGCTAGTGGTCTTTTTTCTTCCCTCTGCCATTTAACTCTTACGCATTTCCAACTTATTATTATCTTTATGCACTTTTTCATCACCTATCCTTCCGCTCCGGTACATGCAGTCTCTCCCGCTCCTCAGGTCTTATTTACCATCGTTTCGCTGAGGTAAGAAGGTCGAATACTCACTCTTCTCCAAGAAGACTTAAAAGCTACTTCCTTCATTTTGCTTGCCAGGAAATTAAAGTTAAATATTAGCAGAGTCCGCCGTTTATTTGTTAAACCTAAATTCAGTGCCTTCCGTGTCTGCGTCAGTCTTTAATTACAGTGAGGACTTCCGTTATTTACAAATCCTTCTCGATGTGTGTTTTGTTTGGTCTGTAGCTCGCGTTAGAATTCACAGCTGACACAGTGAAGAGATACAGCAGGTGGACTCTTCCTCTGGCGTTGTTATTAGGGACTGTAAGAACAGGAAGTGCAAGAATCAAGAGTACTTCAACCTCTGCTTGGAAACCAAGTATGCAATGACTGAAATACTGCAAGTCAAGTTACTTTAGACCCACAAATGCGCTCTTAATTTGGGGCTGACTTAGGATGGCTCCGAGTTTTGATTAGCCAGTGGAGTTTCGGCATAAGGAACTAACATTCTCCAACTGTCTGCTGTTGTAGATACTAGGAAGGAAGCTACTTTACTATGTATGAATCTTATTCAACCCTCGAATCCCTGAAAGTAAAATCATTTGTTTAAACGAAGCAATTATTCAACTGTTGTAAGCAGGATTGGTTATTTTTAAAATTTCTTTTCTTCAGATAGTTTGTTTTTAGTATATAAAATTGCTATTGATTTTTGTATATTGATTTCATATCTTGGTACTTCACCAAATTTCTTAAAGAATAGAAAAATTTATTTAGACAAGAGGAATAAGTCCACAAAATCTATAGTGCACGATAGGAACTTGAAAATTTATGAAAGTAGATTTTATAAGATCTCAGCAAAAGGGTGGTAGGTAGGTGTGATAATGTTTATGTTAATTAGGTTGGCTTAGCCCATCTGTAATATATAGGTATTTCAAGTCATTATGTGGTACTCCACAAATACGTGAAGATTTTGGTAAATTTAAAAGAATTAGGAACAAAATATTAAAAATGAAATGAATCTTAAGATGAAATAGTCCCAGAAAGTTTATGGGCAAAGTGAGTACATGTTGGAATTAGGGGTTATAGTTAGATTGGTAAGACTGCAAGCTTTAGCTTTTCAAAAACACGAGGGATCATCAGGAAAAAATTTCAGCTACCAACTAGAGGAGCAACACAGCTATACTTCTTAGTTATTACATTGTTAGGGTGTTTCCCTGTGCAGTTTGTGAATTGAAAGGAATGTGCAGTGAATACTATTTGAGACTCCTACAACTAGACAAAAATATGAAGTACATTGAGAAACATCCCACTTTATCTTTGATTTCATTCCACAATTTCTTAAGTAACCCCTTTTTTTCATAATAAGCTTAAGGTGTGCTTTAAATCAATGATTCCCAACAGTATACAGATCTCTTATTAGGGAGACATCAATGAATAGGTGTAATATTTTGTCACTGTGGGCTAAATCAAGACTGTCATTTTCTGAAATACTGTGTGGTTTGCCCTGATATTGGTTTTGTAACGGGCATACAGCTCTTATAACCTGCCCCATCACTTTACACTAGGCCTGTCCATTTCTCAAAAGATTCTCTCAAATTCCTTCCTCTCATTCCATTCTACCATTATCCCCTGTTCTTAATAGGTGATTGTTAAAATATACACATTATATATGAGAGAGTTTCAATATCAAATTCATATTTGATCACTTCCATTATTTATTACCTGACAAAAGATGTGCATTCAGCCCAAGAACCATAGGCTATATCTTGTTCAAATTAACACATTTGTGACCAAACCCAGTTATGTCACTAGCCACCTGATCCCAAGAAAGCTAATTATCTTTTCCTGAGTTCTGGTGCATTTATCTGCAAATGGAAGCACATGAATCTTACTAATGATTTCACAAAATGTTACAAACCTTCTGTAAGCCATTGTTTTCAAAAAGAAATGGAGGCGGATTGGAAATACCCCAGTTATGCAATCGTTAACCTTATGAAAGGTCAGGTTCTTCACCTGCAAAGTGGGTATGACAGTAATTTCCTTAGGATGATAATATGACAGGAAAGAATATGCCCAAAGTTTTTGGCAAAATATTTCCACTATTTCACAGTTTCTCTAAATGAACAAGAGGAATGTCCTTGCCTTCATCACCATTCCATTTTCCCCATGCTTGTGAGCTATGAGGGAAGTGTACACTACCGCTGACAGGCAGGAGGATGGAACTTGTTTCTGCTCGGAGGACGACAGTCAGCACAGCCAGAGGGAAGATGGACAGCTGAATAGCGGTCCTTACACTTAAATTGCAAGAAACATTCCAGTGAGGTTATCTTTTCAAATATAGAAAACACACAATAAAAAGAATATCATGAGTCTTTTGAAACAAAGCATAAAGAACTGTAGTTAAAATTTTAACAAGTGAGAGTCATTAGCTATACAAATCCTGACAGCTTCCCAGTCACGCAGGCCCCTAACAAAGGCTTGATTTGTGAGACACCCTTAATAGGTTCCTGTACATTTTCCTCGAACATTCCATTTTGTCTCTTTGCTGTGGGTCCTGTGAGGTCACTCCCTGTTTTCTCTGCTAGCCCACGCATCTAAAACGCACAGCTTTCCCTTCATCGGTGGTAGAAAGGACACTGTCTTCTGCATCTCATTGAATTGATCCTTCATAGAAGAAAAAAATACTGGCAGGGAAAATGAATCGTTTGGTTCTCTTGAGCTTTCAAAGTAGAGTCTGATTTTCTTAAATTTTGTCATTTCTTTCCAATACTAGAACAGCAGATGATTATTCTTATCCCAATTCCAAGTTGAAATTATAGATTATTGCATACATAATTTATGATTTATAATGCATAATTTATAATACATAAGAACTAAGGTGACCTGATAGAAATACACTTTAATGAACACCTGCCAAATGATAGGCGTTATTATATTTAATTTACATATATCTATTGTATTCCTCACAAAGATGCAAGCAGATAGAAAATATCAACTTTTTTTTTTACAGTCAAGAAAACTCAGGTCTGTAACTGTGGTACATGCCTACAATCTGAGCTATGCACTACTCTCCAGCAGAAGTATTACCTGCTTGAAAGCAGCCACACAATTGAGCAAGACTGTCTCAAAAGAAAAAGAAATAAACAGGGTTAAGATATGTCTCATTGTTAAACCACTGTGTGTTCATTCTGTACCACTATGCAGAAAGAAAGGAGAAAATGAAAGAATGGAAAGAAGAAAGGAAGGAAGAACAGACAGATGGAAGAAAGAAAAAGAAAGAAACAAAACAAAACTAAGTTCACGAAGTTCACTAGTTAAAGAAGAATCTGGATAACTCCGTGAGACTATCCCAACCTAAAAATAATAATAAAAAAAAAAAGATTAGGAACGTAGGAGAGCAGTAATGTATTTGCCTAAAATGCATGAGGGTCTGAATTCAATACCTAGAAGCACACATGCACACACAGAAGGACACACACACACACACACACACACACACACACACACACAAAGCCAACCAAAGACAGTGCTAACGATAGTAAAAATGAAAATTTATCCTGGAAACAGTACACGTTGAAGAGAGGCCTGTGTTATTATTTCAGTATACTTCCTAAGTTTTTAGCTGGGAAAATATTATTGCTAGCGGTCATGTTATATTCATAGTTGCCACTTATTTTTAGTCTTATTATATTTTCATCTATCAACTAAAAATACAGACTTTTACATGTAATTTTCTTACTGAGTTATTTTAATCCCCAACAGAAGCAACATTTCATATTTTACTGAATAATTGGCTGAGAAAAGAGGTAATTTTTGACAGAGAAATTCACTTTATAGAGGACAGGCCAAAGGTACACATTTTTATTATTATGTAGATATGAAGGTATGCTTAGAGCCATATGCTAGACATTTTTATTCTAGATATTTTTAATGATGATACTCTTCTTAGCTGCAGAAATAATAAAGTGAATACTGAACTGACTATAAAACACAAATATTTCCTTAGTCAGAAGTTTGGTATGTGGTATAACTCCAGAAGAATCAGTTGTTTCTGGGAACATTTTTTTTTTGTTGTTGTTGTTGTTGAAAAGATATTCCACAGAGAAACAATACCTTTTTAAAATAAGAAATGAACTACATCTTTTTCATGCAATTCAAAACAAATGATTTGAATAATTTCTGTAGCAGAAGAGATTGTGATTGAAAAGAACAATCATAAACATTCTACCTCTCTGCAATGAATATCAAACCCAGCTTCAGATCTGTAGAAAACATATTCATCTACTAAGGAAAGTAGTGTAAAAGTTAAAACATTTAGTGGAAGAGCATTGATGGTAAAATAAGCAGACAGTTTTGTCCTGATTGCAATGTAAGAATTGAAATAATATTTTTCAGAAAATAACGTTGCAAAATATATCCAAACATTACACTCTTAATTCTATAATCTTTATAGTATGTTTCAAGAGATAAGAAACAAAAAACCTTAGAACAATAAAAATTTATGACATACATATGTTGTATAGTTTTTGCCCAAATATTGAACACATGGAAATGATTGAGGGATAGAGACTAGAAAAATAAATCGTAAGGTGGCTTATGCAAAGAAATGCTCTGTAATGATTAAACCAATATTTGTGTACCATCGCCATATCATGAAAGCATACTCTTTTCTGTCTCATCAAAAGAAATATACTTGTTTATTTAGTGTCATCACAAAACTATGTGCAGTTCAATTATATCAGGGAAGCATTTTCTATATTCCAAGTGTTTCCTTATGAGCATATCCTTTTTTAAGTGAATAAAATAAAATCTACTAAAATCAATTTTAAGACGAACCTTAGATTAGGAAGACTTTTTTGAAGGGGATTATTTTTATACGTCAACCCAAAATAAGCTAATCACCACCACAAACACCCCCGAACAATTTGGAAAGATTTCATCCTAATAGCATGGATTACTCCTCCACAAAAGTGGATCGCATTCTTGCTTCACTCTTATTTTAGAAAACTCACATTTCTGCCATGTGCAGTAGGGGCCATCATTCCTATCGAACTTAATTAGAAAACAGTTTGGAAGTTGGAGGAATTCTTAATTTAAATCAATTAAAGAGAAAGTTGTCAGGTTCACTGTGGGTTCGCTTGTCTATCCCCTTACAGCAGGACTGAAAGGATCTGTCTTCCCGGATCTCTGGCTTCCCCCAGGACTGCGTCCTCTTCCCGTGCGCTATGCTAGCAATCCCCGGCGCCAATTACCATCTGAGACTCCTGCCGCAGTTGGGGATGGAGTCCCTGACAGAGGGAGCCACCTCGGGATTCTACACGGATAATGCTCTGATGAGTCTCTTTCAGAAATGACGCGTTTCTAGGAGGTGAGGCGAGGCAAGGTGTGCCGAGCCCTGTTTCTGCGCCCTGTGCAGAGAGCACTTCTTGCCGCCCTCACCTCTGCCCTGAATCTCATTGTGTCACACTTAATCTGCTTATCAATTGGGAAGAGCGCTCGAGTGACTAGAGTGACTATTTACAGAGCTTATTCTTTTCCCTGAACAGATCATTAGAGGTCCTTTTCCTCTCTATTGCTAAAATAAGGTTTCTTGCCTTATCTTATGTCACCTAACCATATTTGGGCTGGGTTTAAATGCGGGCTCCCTCTCTATCCAGAGAAGTACCTATATGTAGTCATTTCACCTGGTTCATGCATTTGGAAATCATCATTATCTGCCAAGCAAATGGGGCAACTACATCTTATAGCCGATATATAGAGCAATCATATATGCATATATATATATATATATATATATATATATATATATATATATATATATATGTGTGTGTGTGTGTGTGTGTGCGCGCGCGCGCGTGTGCGTGTGATTCTGAGTGCCATATATATATATATATATATATATAAATTGGGGCATATGATTCATTTATATAACTGCTTTCTCACTTAGGCCGAGCTGCATGAGAGGAACAAGTTTTAACATTCTTTACTATCCCAGCATAAAAATAACTTGGTAATTTTGAGTAGAATGAATGAATGGTGAATGAATGAAAAAATCATAAAAATCATAATGTGTCTTTTATCATTTTGATTACATAGAACTTTTCAGAGTGATGGCATGTCTTACATTTCTGAAAAGATTAGAAAATAGTACAAGAGATTAGATATAGACATATTATGAGAGTTCAAGACATAGTACCATGTTCATAGTGAAGATCAATATAAAAGTTTAGAACTCAAGATTAGAATTTCTAGACTATGTTATGATCATTTATATGAAATGCCTCATGGAAATATTTGGGTTAGAAGTTAGAATCAATTTAAAATTCCTTTTCCAGTAACAAAGTAGCAATAAAAGTCAATATAGCTGCCCAAATAATTAAGATAAGAAAATTTGTTTCTCGCATTACGTGTGCGCACCTTTTATCTCTTTTTAGACTTTAAATGCCTTAAAATAAAATAAAAAAATCTATATTTCTTTGTATTTCCAGAATTGCCACTTCTGGATTACATCCTTATAAGTTTTCTTCCGGTTAGTCCTTGTCACCTAGCTCCTATGAAGGAGGAGACCCCAAAGATCTTAATACTTTTACCCATTGCTTTCTCTCTCTTTTTCTCCTAATGTCTCTGTCTTAGCTTGCCACGTTTTCTTCCAGAGGATGGGTGCAATTGGAAGAAGCCAGAGCGTGAGGAGACACTGAAGCAATAAGTACTCAGGCATACCTTGTTCGATTCTGACTTTCCTTCAAAATTATCTGGCCTCTGTGTAAATGAAGATTTCCAAGCTTGTGCCAGATATTCTGATTCATGTTTCCTGGATCTGAGCCCAGAAATCCTCATTTTAAACAAGCTTTGACTATCATTTATATATAGGTATTTTATGAACCACGCACTGAGAAAATGCCACTTATTTGTGTTCTTGGCGTGAGGAAAATCCTTCCTTCCTCTCAACCTTCCCCCACGAATAGTTCCAGTCTTTCCCGTTCCTCTCAGTGGAAAAGCACAGTGAGGCTGTGCTCAGCAACCTTAAGAACAGTAAAATAGTGCTGTCCGAGGGCTGCCATATCTCGTTCCAACAAACTTTGGCCAAAGTTGTTTTTTCTTTCCTTAATTGACAGGTTCCCCGTGCTACCTAACAATGTATGTTTCCTCACGAATGTTCAAAGATTACCTGGGGAAGGTAGCCGAGGCAGAGTTTGTGGTTTCTATTTCTGTGTGCCCTCCTGAGTTATGCATATTTTCTTAGGCTTCAGGTACATTTGGACCTATGATGCAAAAATAAGGAAAAAATAAAAAAAGTGAGACTGGGAATTCAACCCAGGGACTTCATTCCCAGCACCTTGGCACTTTTTTTTTTTTTTTTGAAACAGTCTCACTAAGTTTTTCAGGCTGGGCTCAAAGTTGCAATCCTCCTGCCTCAGGCTTCTGAAGTCCAGAGATTGTAAGACTGCCCCACTGATGCAGAAACAAAGCATGGGCCAACAGTTCTGGAAAATATACCGAGTAAATTAAAAGAGAAAAAAATACTGTGCTCAGAATTGGCAACAGTGTGTTTGTACATACTTATAAACGCAACAATTTTTTTTTTTTTGAGAAAACACTGAACTATCTGAGCCCACACCCAGGGAAGAAAATCAGAATTGAGAAAGCATTAAAGGGCTCTTTAATATTATAATAGTTTTGGGTTGGTGCCACTTCAAAAAATTTCTTGCACATTGTTTCTGGTTAGGTTTATGATTAGCACATTTTCAAATATGTCTTGGAAATTATTTTTTTGAATTGGCAATGGCATTAATGTACTTTCAAATACTTTACAGAAGTTTTTTTCTAGTAATCACAGGAAGTTATAGATACTTTTATATCAAAACATCTCTTCTCAATAGAAAAGAGAGCAAAGGCTTCAGACTGCAGTGACACAGTCGTTACACATCACGTGCAGGTTATGTTGCATTCTACCAGTTTATGAAACACTGCCCTGTAGGTTTCTCTCCAGATTTTATTCATAAAAAATTTGGGAGCATTTTTGGCATTCCCCTTCCACCTTTTTTCCTTCCTTCCTTCCTTCCTTCCTTCCTTCCTTTCATGATTCACTATATTTTGCCTATAACTGAATGATTAACTCTTCTGTAAATTGTGGTATTTTATATTCTGTAGAAATATATGGGTGAATTAATATATGTGCATTTTGTATTACTGTAAAAACTAAGTCATGTTGACATGAGCAATGATACGCACACTTGCATATCCATGTATACATGCATATATATATATATATATATATATATATAGAGAGAGAGAGAGAGAGAGAGAGAGAGAGAGAGAGAGAGAGAGAGCACACAGGTTTTGTATTTCTTCAGTGTCGTGCTCTTTATTAGCTGGGGATTTGCCCAGTATGTGGCAACTAGCACCATAGGAATAGGACATCAACACCTTGGTCACTGTTGCTTGAAAGAGAAAGGACGTGCTGAGTAGGGCTTTCAGGCTAGTGCAGTAGGACTCTGCAGTGACTGCACATTACAATTGTCTAAGGAGCTTTTTAAAATATCCAGGGAAACCTCACCCTTGTGCATTCTGATTTAATTGTCTGAACTGGGCTCTGGCAGCCCTATTTTTAAAGCTCCCTGTTTGGTCTTCGTGTAGGAAAGGGATTGAAAATCACCAGATTAGAAAGAGTAGCACAATGGCGAGTGGCCAAGCACACTAGTAAATGACCGTCTGAATCAAGTAGCGTTTTAGTCCATGCTAAGATCGAGTGTGTGATGCTAGGAAGGTTTGGATGCAGTAAAGAGGCTGCTAGTCCTCACAAAAATAATAGCCTAATATTTTGGGGCACTAAGGAAAAAAGAAAGATTGAATAAAGAGAAATCGTTCATTTAAAATATGAGTCATTAACTTTCTCAACTTTTCTGGCTGATAGTTCTTGTCTGTTGTTGAAAAGAAATTTGTCAGTCACTGTGGAGCCTGGTATAGACCATGCAGTCTGTGACCAATAGTCACAGTTGACTTGGATAAAGACTCACGGTATAGGTTCTTTGGGTCTAAAAACACGTTTAGGGTTTTCTTTGAGAAAAGCTATTTTGCAATTAATAGGTGCCCTATAAATTGGGTACTATTATTCTATAAATAGTTATTGGTCACAGCGAGAACTGATGTTAAGCATCGTTAGTAAAATAATGAGTCTTTCTTCTCAATATTGCTACATTGTAAGCAAGGCCAGTTCAGTAAACATAATAGAAAGAGAATTGGTTGATGCAATATTAGAATGTGATGAATATTATGAGTTAATGAATCAAGCTCAAGCAAAAGAGGCTTAGAGTGGAGCCAGGATTCGGCAGTGACATATGCCCATAAATCCCAGCTACTAAGGAGGCTGGGGCTGGAAGATCTCAAGTGTGATGCCACCGTGGGCTGCATAGCAAGACAGTGCCCCAAATACCAAAAGGCTGGGCATATAGCTCGGTGGTGAAGCATGTGCCTAACATACACAAGGCCCTGGTTTCAATTCTCAGTACCCACACCAAACCAAACAGTGCTTCAAATAAAGAGGACACTGGGATCTTTAGATGGGTTGGCAAAGAGATAAAATTGAGTTTGAATGGCTTAAGAAACTCTGTCACAAAAGATGACTCAGAGAATACTGTCATTTTAGAGGTTTTGCACAGAAATGGAGCTATTAGTATGAAGACACAATGACTCGCCTGAAAAGCAGTTACTAGCTTTCAGTAGCTGGCACTTAACCAGTTGGATGCTGTGCTCATCCGTTGTCTGTGCTCCGAGGTGCTAAGCTGTTTAAGTGTTGTTCGAGGCACTTTATTTTCCTCAATAAAGAACTACCAGAATGTAGTTGTCTTCCCAACTTCACAATCCAAACTAAATATATTAATGCATAAATATATCCACCTACAGTCAGTTCCACACACAGATATTTAGTTAATATAGAGTAACAATACTGTAAGATAGATTTGTGTATAAGTGATTGGTTTGAAAGAATCCACTGTAATTGTTGAAATCATAGTCTCAGTTGTTTTTATTTGTTTATTTATTTATTTTTAGGCAGGGTCTTTCTCTGCAGTCCATGTTGTTCCTGAACTCACAAGGAAGCCCAGGCTGTCCTCAAACTTATAGCAATCCTCTTGCCTCAGCTTCCCAAGTGTGGAATTAAAAGAGTGCTACATCATGCCCAGCTTTGTGTAGTGCTGGGGAATTGAACTCAGGAACTGGGTTTACTAGGCTGGTGCTTTAACAACTGGGCTATTCCTCTAGCCACTTGTCTCAGGTATTTTATACAATAATGACCCTGTATATTATTTTGTGTTTGAAGTACTTCTGTTTGTTCTGTGGCTGGTGTGAATCCATATGTGTCTCTGTTCCCAACTTAAGTTTTTGTTTTGTTGTTTCTTTTTTAAATGCATGCATTTTATTACCATGTGGACTTATTGTTGGTCCAGGTATTTAAATGTACCAGGCATTCAGAATAGCTTTCATAAACAAATAAATTAATAAGTTGTCGCTTCTCAGAATGTGGTTAGCATGAAGTCATTACGAAGATAATTTTCTATATTGTTAAATAAGAAGCAAGAATTTTGCATATTTATTATCTTCTTTATATATCATTACTTTTCTCTAGGAAGTTTGGCATTTAAATGCCCCTTGATGTGTTTACTTGATGTGTTTACTTGAAGTCATCCTGGACACTAACATGAAACTTCTGGATGAGTTTTTATTTGCTTTTTAGCTGTTTTCAGTTTTTGAAGTTGTACCCTTAATATTTTGTTGACATGCTAAATAACAGCCAAATCAACCAAATCCTATTCTGGCAGTGGAAGCTCATGTTTTTAGATGTAAAAGGAAGCTTATTAGGTTAGTGGTAGTTTCCTTTGGAATTCAGTACTTTTATTCTAGGATTGCATTGACTCTTGCAACTAAATTAACCACCTAGTCATTCGACCTTTTTATTAAGTAATGTTAAACAATGAGAGTCCAGATGCCTGTATGTGTTTATGAAAGAGGAGAAGTAAACATAATCGAAAATAAAACAAAGATAATAAGAATGCTCTTCCTCGTTTTACCTGTCACATAGTTGCAGAGGTTTTGGGTTGTTCTTGTTTTTTTTTATTTTTTGTGACAGTAACTCATAATAAATTTTAAAGTCTTTGAAATGGCTGGTCTCTGGAATCAGACAACAATATGTCTTTATCCTCTGAAATTCCACTTTCAAATAAATCTAGAGAGAAAAAACACTTAATTGATTTTCCTAAGGGAATAAAGATTACTACAAATCCTCTCTGAGAATCTCATTGAGTCTTATTACCTGGAGATAACTTTCAAAGGTATGTCTAATAGCTATCTATAAATAAATTCCTAGGCCTGTATTTATCAAACTCCTACTAAAAGACATTCAAAATTATTTCCATAATGCTAGTATTTAATAAAAGTAAGTTTTATCCCTTAGGTTATATATTTAGCATTGTTTTAGATTTAGTTAAAGCAGAATTTGTATTTTAGTTCAGGCAAAAAAGTGCCATCGTTTTTTTCAGGTTATAAAAAGAGTAGGGGTCAACAAAAGATGCCTTACTGCTAGAAATTTATATTTGGAAACTAGACTAGAAAATAGCGCATATTTGACACTAAATAAATAGGATAGGAGGGAGAAGATAAAATTCTTCTACTGTTATTTTCTACTTGAAATAACCTATTTTTTTCTGAGATAGGCAATCCTGAATCTTATTATATGTTCCGAAGTGTGAGGGCTCTTCTGTTTTGTATTTTGGGTTACATTACTGGAATAGTCATTTTTGAAATACATACAATATTGTATAACACCGTCTTCTGTAGACAAGACTAAAAAATTGTACCCACTTTCTATAGCTAGTTATAAGAAAGTAGCAGTTAGATCTATCTTATTTTTGATAAGGCACAACAAACATGATCTCCAGCTGTCACAAGGAAGAGATTAAGTCCATGAGGTGATCTCAGACATTAGCAGTTATTTCTGGATCGCACAAACCAAAATAGTTCAACTTCAGGACTAACACAGAACATATGCCTATGTTTTTAAAAGCTCAAAGTGTCAATTGAGATCTGTTTATCAAAATCATATGCCATTTTTCCCCTTAGATTCCAAACTAGGGTATGCATATTATGAAAGAAGAATTTTTATGAAGATTTTAAATAGTTTAGAGGATTGTATAAGTAAAAAAATCATATTCTCTTTATGTGTAGAAAAATAATAAAACATTTTTCTAATTTAAATAATGAAATTATTGCTCATGTCTTGTCAGGTATGCTATCTGTAAAGTATCAGAAACCTTTTTTTTTAACTAGGAAAATTGCTAAAAGTAGAATGCAGACCAGGTGTGTAGGACTCAAACTATATGTATGACCAATGAAAAGACTAAACTAGATGTGAAGAAGGTTGAAAAGTCAGGCAGGGATGCAATAAAAAAAGAAACTCTTCTTTAATTATTTTCTCATTCATTCATTACACCAATATAAACTTGAAAATTCCTAATATTTTCAGTGGATTATTATCTAATATAATTTTTATTTTGATACTCTTGTTCCAGAATAAGATCCCCATTGATTGACTGCTGTGTACTTTAGACAGTCCCCCACTGCTTTTATTCTGTATCTTTACCTGTGACTTAAGTAGTACTGTGTGACATCAATCATAGCGCACGTTCTCACGGCAGTATCCTTCCATCGTCTCCTAACTTCTGTTTGTAATGTTGCCATATATCAAAGCCTAATTATAAAATTCTGTCTTCATTGCTTAATTTGTATAATTAACCAGCTTTTTAAAAGAATAAAATTAAGAGAGCAACTGGAAGTACCCACATATTTCTACTTTTTGGTTCTCTTGATTTCTTAATATGCATTTTCATCTGGTGTCAATTCTATTTCTGTTGATTGGTTTCCTTCTTCTTAATCTGGGGCTCCTTTTCCTGTGTCTCTGCTTGTTTTTCACTATGCTAAACATAGAATTTAACTCTTTTACTTTTGGATATGATCATATTCCGTAAGGATTCTTGAACTTCGCTCTGGAACTTAGTTATGTTGTTTGAAAACATTTTATTCCTTGAGTTTCTTTTACACTATGTTCAGTAGAATAGATGAATCAATATGTATTTTTGCCCACTATTGAGACAATACTCTCCTACTATATGTATTTGACTTCCTGAGAATGAAGAAGTATCCTTTCCTGTTCCAATGATTCTTTCTTTATCCCTAAGTAGTTTCCCTCATATGTGTTTTTCCATCATGAGATACAATGAAGACGTGAGGAAATGGCTCTGCTAATCTACAGAGCTTTCTCTCTGTAGTTCAGTAGCGCGTTGACCTACAAACTCTGCCCATCTGTTCCTCAGCCTTTTAAATGCTTGCTATTAAGTTGATGAAGAAAACATCCTCACCCCAGATTCAGGGTGCCTGACAAACATGCCACTCAGCACTGAACACCAAGCACTGAGATCGACAGTAGCTTATTTATGAGTCACACACACCGACATTGGAGTTGTATTTAGAGATACAATAAAGCAACTTCTAGCTATGGAGAGCAGGTCATGCAGTAGTAGATGTGGTGATTCCTGGATCCTGTGGAAAGATGGAATTACTTTTTGGTAATACACCCATTGGCTTTCATTGAATGAAAGCCTGCTTTTCATTCATAAGCATGGGCAATGGTTCTCTTGATAAAGAGTATCATTGAGCTGAGACACTTCATGTGTTCGAGGAGAGATCAGAAGGGAACTTGAATTTAGGGCATTCGAGACCATTCTGAATTCACTAGTTGTAAGGCATGACATTAGTATTGTATCCAATTTTTAGCTGTGACATCAAAGTTTTCAAACTCGCAACTTTATTCCTTTTACTCAAGGAGATGGATAGATTTCAAGTAGCTTCACTGCTGTAATATTACAGTCTGGAAACTCTAACCAGGCCATAACGCTGGGGAGTCATAGATGTACCTCTCTCAGCTATCACTGACCTGTCCTATGAAATGAGGTAAGTTAGCAGCAAAATATTATTTCATATACTATGTCTACTTGTAGTTTTTGGTGAAATGATAAATTCGGTGCCAGTTTCTTCTCCCCGGCTTCAGTTTGCATTTTAGAAACTGTGCCAGAATGGTCAAAAATTGTCAAGATTTAATAGAAATTTTATTATTATTAAGCAAGTAATGGGCTTTGGTTAGTAAGAGAATAACTTCTCAAGGGTTAACTTCAAAAACTCCCTATTTCTAAAGGAGTCTAAAATAACATAACATGGAGGAAGAGGAGTGTAACATAAAATCTTCTGGGTAGTGAAAAAGAGAAGAAAAAATACATTTTAGGAAATAATGTCCTTATCTTTGGTATATTTTTTATGGTTTGTATCTGGAATGTCCCCCGGAAGCCTTGTATAATTGAATGTTGTGTATTATAGGTGAGTGTGTGGTGGATTTAGAGTGTGTGAAGGATTACAGGTATGTGACGAATTACAGGTGTGTGCTGTGCTACTGCGCATATGACCCGGAAGGGATGGATCACTGGCACATGACCTGGAAGGGTCTGGGCTAGCTCTGCCTTTTCTTCCTCACTCAGCTTCCTTTCTCCGATGCTGTGAACTGCTCTTCCCCGTACTTAGCCTACACCACATGCTTCCTTCATTGCTGGATGCCAAAGAATGTGCTGAGACCTTCCAAAAATGTGAGTTAAAAACAAACTTTTCTTCCCTTACACTGTAGAGTTTGGATATTCCGGTACAACCACAAAAAAAGTGACTAAGAAAGTATTGTCATTTTTTCCCTGTGCTTGACCCAAGAAGTGCAGATTCTCAAAAAAAAAAAAAAAAAATCTTCTGGGCAGTTGATTTAGAATAAATTAAACTCTGAGAACATTACTATATCAAAAAAAAGTGTATGACCAGTTGGAGTTTAAATATTCTGACACATAGAGACTTTATGCAAGCCTTGATACTCAGTATGTGCTTATTAAATATTTTCTCCATTCAGCAATTTCATTTAGTGTTTAAGATATTTTTTCCAGGTTCCTCCATCTTCTTCTGTAAAACTAAAGTTATTTTACCAACTAGCTGGTTTCTATTTTGTTTTTGCCATTTTTCTTTTCCATTTCCTCACTCTGGGAAGCTATAAACCATGCTGTGTCCACAAGTAAATAAAAAAAGTCCTTAGCTTTCCCTACAAAGACCATTTCTTGGCAAACACAGTGCTCTTACACGAAGTGTCAGGATTTCAAAGCCTCCCCGAGGAGTCCAGCAAATATATCTCAGGAAAGGTAATGAGTGATTGTGAGCCCTTTTCAAGGCAGCAAGACCACTCTTCCAAAAGAAAGTCAGGCTGTGTGAAGAGCCACTTGCTTATTCTACACGACCTTTAAAAGCAGAAAAGAAATACATGCACACCAAGAATAAGATACTGTTAGTTCATAAGTGGGGGTGTGATCGAGAGTTTTGACTTCTTTCTAAAATTTTGCTATGTTTAGGATGTTAGAATCTTTCTGATAACATCCAATCTATATAATAGTCGCTTGCATTAAACAGTAAATATGCAGCAAATAATATATGTACATTGCATAGATACTATGTAATATTTTGAAACTCATTGAATTGTTTAGGAAGGTATTTACTAATGTTGACATGCTAACTTTTCAATTATTAGTTATCTAACCTTGAAAAAATTATCCAATGTCTCTGAATCACAGTTTTCATCTGTGCTATTCATAGATACTTCATAAGGTTTTTATGAAGGTCAAATAAACTCACACATGCAGAAGATCAAGTTGGTCTATCATTCATAGAAGGCCCTAAATGAATGATTGCCTCACTTCAGTTGCTAACTCTTCTAGTAAACCACTGACTTCACACATTTGTCATTAAATTACTGTTTCCAAACAATAGACATTTTTAGATTCTTCCAATGCTTGCCCAAAGCAAAGTTCCTAAAATCAAAACAAGGAAACAGAAAGGAATGAAATATAGGCACTATGATGGGAACTCAGGAAAAAAAAAAAAAACTACCCTGGAAGAAAATGTGGAATTCAAAATACCAACAACTGTTGTTCAAAGAAGCAGTAAAGAAGATTAAAATAGCGTTTTACAGTGTAATACCTTTTCTCCTTTTGCATTAACTCAGTGAATATTCAATAAATACACATAATACTCCAGTTACCAGTCTAGGTGTTGTGGATATAGAAGTTAGCAGGACAGATATAAATTTCAGCTCTCTTGAAGATTAAATTCTAGCAAGGGGAGATAGAAAATAAATATCACATAATGTCATGCCCTATCTTATAACTCACAGGGTGATACATACATACAACGGGGAAAAATAAGGTGAAAAACAAGAAGTGTACTTGAAAGTAAGGAATTCCAGTTTTAAATGAAGTCACAGGAAACTGGTCAGTGAACAAAAGTTCAGAGAAGGTGTGATTTTGACCTTCATGATGAACTGAGAAGAGAGCAGTCAAGGCAGAAGATGCAATCATGCATAGGACATGAGGTTGGAATGTGCCTGGATGCTTGATAAACTATGGGAAGGCCAGTGTAGTTAGAATAGGAGAGCAAGAGGACAGGCCAAGTCGCTTGAAGAAAGGGACCTAAAGAGAGTAATGGAAGCTCATGTAGATCACGCTAAGGACTTTGGATTTTTCTTCTTTCTATGACACGAAAGAGTCGATCTTCTTACTGAGACTAGATTAAAGAAAATGGGGAAATGTAGAGTTGTAAGTTACAACGAGAGGAATGATTTAATTCTAGATATATTTTGGGGAAGCGCTGACTGAATTTTTCAAGTAATTGAAGTTGGGGCATAAGGAAATGAAGAAAGTCAAAAATAAATCCAAAGTTTTGTTGTCCTGAGCACCTAGTATGATGGAATTTTCAGGTAGAGATGTAGAAAAAGTATGGTAGTTGAGCCCTGTGGTTCAGGCCTGTAATCCCAGTGCTCTAGGAGCCCGAGTCAGAAGAATTGCAAGTTCAAGCCTAGCCTGGGCAATTTAGCGGGACACGCTCTCAAAACAAACAAACAAGCAAACAAACAAACAGTGACAACAACAGCAGCAGCGACACAAAGCCAAGCAGGCAGGAGATGTGGCTCCGTGTGAAGGCTCTGCGTTCCATCTTAAATACCTGCAATATGAGAAAAAAGTAAAGCATGGTAAAAAGAGCTGATGGTGAAGATTGAGAGGCGATAAGACTAATATGTCAGCCTTAGGCATATTAATTTCAAATTATGATTACTTGGCTGCTGAGCTGAGGATCAAAGCTATAGATGAAATTCAGGGTCTTCAGCATATAGGTGTCTTCCATACATAACTCTCACTCCTCTTTTTCTGTCGATATGTAGAGTTTGCACATCTTTTTACATCATTACATTAAAATCTCTTTCATATTCGGATCTATTCATATTCATATTTCATTTTTTCCCTCATTGCAACACTAATTATTTGGAGGACAGAGGAAGATATCTAGAAGAACAGGGTAGGTTGTAGTTTAGATAAAAATATTCTTAAACAGGCTGTTGTGTTTAAAAGTGGGTCTTTTGGGGGCTGATTAAATTATGAGAACTCTGAGGTTTTCAGTGTGTTCTTCTGTGGAGAAGCCCATGTCTGGCGGTGTTGTCAGGAAGTAGCGCCTGAGTGAGGAAATAAAACACAGAGGTGCAACCTGGAGGTGTGTATTCTTGTCCCCTGACCAATCTTTACTGTGGTCCCTTGATGCCATAAAGTCCGTTCCTTCCCTCTGCTGTGTCCTTCTGCATGGTGTTTCCACCTTGGAACCAGATGGAAGCATCTGTAAACATGCCATGAATGCAGTCCTTCCTCTTGTACATTTCTCTTCCTCCCACATGTATGTGGTGCCACTGACCAAAAGTTCACCCACTGTTTGAAAACTGATAAAATATACAGTGAATGCTTACGTTAAAAATACATTTATACCATGACAGACATATGGCATTATTTTCCCTCATAATACTCCCCCTGGCTTTGAGCATACTTACCTCTTCATTCCTCCTTTCATAGGTGATGTTAGGAGGTTTGGTAAGAAACACGGTGCATGCTGCTGCCTGGTGCCCTCCATAGCCTATAAAACTACGTATCTTCATTCCCTCTACTCACAGATCTGGCACCTTGTAACTTAGCTCTTTCTCAAGGTCAAAATGCCCATGAAGGTCAAACATTTTGAGTAGAGTCAGTATATTCCATCGGCCAAGACAGCACAAATAAAGACAATTACAAAACAACTTCCGCAGCTACCTCAGGAAATGGTAGGAACAACAGGATAAGTAAGTTCGAACACATGGGACTATTTTGAGCTTTTTAAAACTATTTGTCTTGTGTTGCCATAATCATATTTTTAAATTTACAAACTTTTACTACGTGTTTTAATGTCACCATATATAAATGGTTGCTTTCTTTAGGTAGCATTAAATCTAAGCTTGAATATACTACTTTAACTCTGTAAGGTTCAGGATATTTACCTATATTAAAATTTAATTATTTTTACCCTTAACATATTTTTGTGAGCATCGTAATTTCAGTTCTTGATGGATAAGTGGCACACACGTGCCGTGTTTTAAGTGTCGTTTATCTATGATCTACTGTAACCATCCTGAGAGAGTAGAGGTATGTGGAATGATACTAGTCAGAACACTGGGGAAGGTTAAATAATATGGACATGTAATATACTTAGCAAGTAGCAGAATCCAACATATCTAGAAATGTGTTTGCTTTACTTTTTATATCTTTGCCATATGTGCTTATGTATATACGGGTCTAAATTGCCAACCACGGAAGAGGTTCAAGTCTATTCACGATGATTAACCACTACTTGCATTACTATACATGTGCATAGTTGGAACATCGGCCTTAAAACAACACTTAAGTGTTATAGGAAGATCAAATAAAGTTATTATTTAAATAATACATACGGTGTTTCTTATTATAAAATGCATTTAAATGTGCTGTTTTAGTTAAGTTAACCAACATTTAAATATGCATTATCTAGGTGAATTTCAGTGGCTTTTTCTGTAGTCTCATAAAATACATAGGGGACAAAGGAAGAGTACAGAGGTTACAGTACTTGCCCAGCAAGCACAGGGCCCTGAGGTCTACTCGGTAGCAACAAATAAGCCGGGCATGATGGTGTCCACCCGGAATCCCACTCAGAAGGCTGAGGCAAGAGGATTGCTAAATTTGAGGTTAGCCTGGGCTACATAGTGAACTCAGGATCAGCTTTAACTACAGAGCAGGACCCTATCCAAAAAAGCAAATAAAAAATAAATAAATATCCAGCACTGGAACTGGGGGTGTAGCTCAGCAATGACAGTGCTTGCCTAACAAACTTATTAACTGGCCATGGTGGTCGATACTTTTAACCCCAGCATTGTGAACCTGAGGCAGAAGGATTGCTTTTCATTTGAGGCCAGCCTGGGCTACGTAGTGAGTTCAGGTCCAGCTTGAACTACAGAGACCCTGTCAAACAGACAAACAAAAAATAAGTAAATCAATAAATAAATAGAAAGGTGTATGATTTTTTTTTTAGTGGAATGTGCTAAAATTAACAACAAATAGGTCAACAGAACCACTTTCGTTCACAAAGGGAGTCTATTTCCCCAATGTTTAACAAACAACTCTGACACACATCATTTTCTTTTCCAGTGCCTTCTGAAGAGGATGCATTTAGACACTAGTATATAACTTTAAGTTTATGTGCTGAATGAAACCATCCCACTGAATGGCAAACACAGTTGCAAAGATATAAATATGCACAGTGGTTAAAGCACCTGCCTTGCAATCACAAGGCCTGGGGTTTGATTCCCCAGGACCACACAAAGCTGGATGTGTTGGTGCAGACCTGGAATCCCAGAATTTGGGAGGCTGAGGCAGGCAGATTGCCCTGAGTCCAAGGCCAGTCTGGGCTACACCAATGAGTTCAGGACCAGCCTGGGCTACAGAGAGAGATCCTGTGTCAGAAAAAAAATGTATTTTTTACTTAATACTTTTTAATGAAATATCTGTGCCCAGAGTAGTCATAAATATGGCAAGAACACAATATTGGGCATGTATGTGTCCTTGAACCCACCCACTCTTGAGAATCAGCTATGATCATAATTTGAAAGAGAATCATTTCTGTATTTTTGGAAAGAGAGGCCTGGTATTTCTGTCATAAACTAATCATGCATTTTGGAATGTAAAAATAATTTATTGTTAGTGACACCACCAGAGACACTTAAAAACTTTAAAACTTACCATCCCTGCAGACCTATGGCTTACACAGCTGCTCAGAATGCTTATGATAACTCCTTAAAATCATTTCAATGACTAAATACTATTATAATAAGTAAATATTATAACATTCATTTAATAGATATAGACTCTAAATAATGAGGTACAAATAAATTAAAATATTTATTCAAAGAGGCCTACCCAGATTTGAATTCCTGCCTGTCTCCTTTGGGTGCTCTTTAGAAAGACACAAAATTGCATTTCTACAATGAAGAAAATTTATCTCTTTTGGTTAGTGTGTCAGCCGCTGACTAAAGGCTATTAAAAATTTTTAGAGATGAAGAATATTTAGTTAAATTTCATTATAATTACAATTAATACTAAGTAGTCATATGTAGCTAGTGGTAAGCATATTTTGTAACTTAGCTCTAGAGTACAAATCTGTCAAATATCGAGACCCTCCAGTTCCGGTCTGGTGTCTCACTTGGCTTTGTGTCAGGAACACAAATCTGTTCTTGCTCAGTGAGCCTTACCTTGGCATCACGTCAAGCTTGTCCGCTAGATGTGAACACCAGAAGTGTCAGCTTTTCCCAGGAAGGAAGGACTTGCATGTTGGGAGCATGAACTTTAGAGAGAGACTGCTTTGCTTCAACCGTAGGCTCATTAATTCTGCTCTGACCAGCCTTTCTTAGGTAAGCTGTTTAACCTTTGTGTGTCATACTGTCTCGGTCGACAAGACACATAAAATACATTTCCTACCATATGGACCTGTTGGAAGGAGAGATGAAGATATTCCTTGAAAAAAACTTTGCAGAATAACTGGCAGGTGGATTTATGATAACCTAGTAAGAACAATTTGTGTCGTTCATCTTTATTTGTTCCTGCTTGGGCTCTTTTTTGGACCCTCCAGGACATCACACATGTCAACTTTCAGGAAATATCCAGAAAAACGTTTTTGAGACTTTTTCTAAGATTGAGTTTAAAGGGTAAGGATTTCTATTCTTCATCTGGTTAATCATTTGAGTTGGCATAATTCGTTAGGCTCCTGAGATGGAACAAAGAATGCAGGAATAAAGAGAATGCATCTTCTTCTTCTACAAAGCTCACAGTTGGATAGGAATGAGTAATCAATTACAGAGCAGAAGGAACATTATACAAAGCATAAGTATTAGGCACTGGTTATCGTAGTGGGTGAGTAAGGGACATGCAAGAAATGACTGGAGATATAAACAGCAGTGGGCATTTTCTGGATCCCTTGGTAATGGGATCTTGATATGTCTCTCCTTGCTATATGGGGAACTTAATGACGGAGTGATTAAACCTTCTCTGTCTTCCAGGTAGGGTAAGAAAATTCAAAAATAATGTCTATTTTGTATTCAGATCTTTCTTCCTCCGCACGAAAAATTTACAGTGTTGAAGTGGCACTAGAAACGATTGTTCATATATGATTATGTTTGAGTTATCAAGCTAGAGCAGGAGTTCTACTAAACACCCTTTTTCCCACTAGAAAATACAGGTGACCAGAATAATATAGAAAATACAGTTCTTTTATATATTCAAAATAAATATGTCAAATACCAGCCCTATTGGTAAGCGGATTATCTGTGTATCTGGAGAAAAGCACACTGAATGCACCAGAGAGTAGCTTGGGTCTTTGGTCACTGTGCTTATATGTGATTCCCAGACAGTCCTCACAGCCTTGTCCTGCACAGAAAAGGATCCATATTAAAGTAGATGCCCAAAGGAGACTCTCTAGCTACAAAGTGAAGCCAGCTGTCGAAAGACCCTTGGCCATCTCTCTGTTCTGTGACTGAGTTCAGTTTACTAAAAAGTAGCAACACATTTTAGATCTTTGTCACCATAGCGGTAGCACATAATCAGGGTGAGAAGAACTTCCAGATAGAGGTAGTTTGGACGCCATCCCTGCTAATTATGGCTATGAGGATGATGTTGGGAAAGCTATTTAACTCTGCTGAAACTTTGACTTCTTAGCTACAAACCTGGATCAGCAATCTAAAGTGTTCTATAAAGCAACATGCAAAGCATGCAATCGGACGTTGTGGTAATTAGTGACCAATAAAATTTAGCACTTGTCTTTCCTGGGAGTCTGCAAACTACAGCTTCTTCGTACATTGTTCCCATCCAGCTCGTTTGGCTTGCAATTAATGGCTGTCCAGTGAAGACTGAGTGCTCTGCATTTCATGTGTTTTGAAATCCAACAAATATGCCATTTTATTTGATTGCAAACTGGCAATCAAAATCTGTCTTTTATTTTACAATTGAAGTGATCCCATTGATAGGAAAGTCATATAACTAAATTTCTAGAACGGTCTAAATAGAGGACCAAGAAGGTCACGTTGCCTAGGCAACTTAATGAATTAGTGAGACCTGAACTCTTAGAGGTTCTCCTGTGTTGAAATCCACTCAATCGCTTGTTTATTCATTTTGCCATGGTTTAGTACTTACTTACATATGAGCATATAAATATGTAATAACTGAACATGAAAGATAAGTACATCATGGAAAATCACTTATACACTAATGCACTCACTGATAATTCTACAGTTGCCCCAATTCCAAGGCGTAGATGTATTCTCCAACATGCTATCACAAGGGATGATGTAGTATCAAATTAACTTTAAAATATCAGAAATCACAAAATCTGGCATTAATATTGATTGGTTAAAAAACCACTTTAAAAAATTAATTGTAACTGTGCATCTAGTGTGAACATTGTAGGTGTAGAAAACTATCATAAACTGGAAAAAAACAAAACAATCCCCCCCCCCCCTCAAAAAAATAAAAAAGCTGTCAGGCCTAGTGGTACAGGCCTGGAATTCCAGCATTAGAGAAGGCTGAGGTAGAAGGATTACAAGCTCAAGTCCAGCCTGAGCAACTTAATGAATTAGTGAGACCTGGACTCAAAATCAAAAATAAAAATGAGCCTGTATGAAGCTCACTGTGAAGGCCCTGGGCTCAATTCCTAATATCAAAAAATAAAATAAATGAAAAATATTTTCTAGAATGCATATGTTAAGCCACATAAAAAAGGAAATACGTACTCTGGAGATGCCTTATTAAAGTCTTGATTTTGTCACACGGTTTCATAGCCCAGGCACGTTTCACATCCTTGAGCTGTTGTTTGTTACAACTCAACACACATTCCCCCAACGTGGGATGGTGATGAGCTTTACCGAGTTCTAGGACGGTGGTGCACATTCACGTCTCGGCTCTCTGCAAGGAAGCACCCTCTCTCATCTCACCTGTTTCCTTGATCTGGGCTACTCCTGTCCCCTCATTGGAATGGCAAGAGGCCACTGTCACTTGGATGGAGCTGTTCTCTGAAACTTTTTGTGCTTTCTAACATAGGTTAAGAAGCAGGCTGGGAGCCAGGAGATACCATCTTTTTTCCAGATTTTTCAGGGCAGGGGATGATGACCTTTATTGTGACTCTTCTGGCAGCATAGTCAATAACTTCTTTAAAAAATTAATTAAGTAATTAATCAACTTCTGAGTTGTATATCAAACCCAGGACCTTGAACATGTTTGACAAGGGCTCTGTCACTGAGCCTCACTTCCAGCTCTCAGTATTGTTATAGACCAAATTAATCTCTATTTTTTTTCAGTTTTCTTTATTTTTTGAGTTCTCATCACCTTCAGTTGTTTTCTTAGATAACAGGTGTTTCAGGGAGCCTTCCTTTTTCCTCAGATTAACAACTGTGTCCCTTGGCAGTGTTCCTCAGTAGAAAGAGTAGTTTTACAAGCATGTCTCTGCAGTTCTTATGTTAAATAAGAAGAGGTGGATGAGAGGGAAAGCGAGCGCCCTCAGTAATAACGTTATATGTTAATGTTGTGATGTGACTACTGGAGTCGTCCCTGCCATAATTGTATTTGCCTCAACTGCAGAGTCTGCCTTACAAAAACATTATGTGCCAGAAGAGATGGTTTAAAATTGTACTCCTGGTGCTGTCCCTAGGCAGGAATCTGTGATTAGCAGCAGTGATCAGAAAGGCTGCAGACATGTCATGACATTGGTCACTTCCCAGGATAACACAAGATCAAGGGTTTGGGGGATAGGGCAGATGGAGGGAGTCATGCCTTACTATTGACAGAGTTGGGGCTACCAGCAAAGGATCAGGTTAAGCTACTTCCAACTCAGGAAATTGGGAAAGTTGCAGCTCCTACTTGGATGATTGTTCTCCTGAGCTTGTCCTCTTCAGGACATCCATTGGCAGAACCTGTCCCGAGGTCTGTGCCTACAGTAGAGTTTGTCTGCAAATAACGGAGGAATTACTTTTCACCAGCGAGTTCAGGGGTTTCAAGGTTGGATGTAGTGAGCTGAAGTATTACCAGCACACACGTTTTGCATACTCCTAAACACATTCATCCAAAATCCTATTCACTTTTGGCAACATTCGCTACAAAATTAGTGACTATTTTATATCCAAAGGGTGATGAGTAGCGTCATTTTCTTTTAATCAGAAAGATGAAGCTTTTAAAATCCCAACAAAACAAAACCAACTGGAAATGCACTTCTAATAGTTGAACATAATAATCTAAAATAAATATTTATCAATTTCTCCTAATTTTAAGTTGAAGCCCATGACATGAATAAGAGATTGTGTCACACAGACACAATGGCCTCATTTGCTCAGATTTTGAGGTGTTCTTAAATAGAACAACAACCGATGCATAGTATTCCATTGTGTATAAATACCACAGTTTGTGTATCCATTGGTCTGTTGATGGGTATTTTGGTGTCTTCCATATTTTAGCTATTGTTGTGCTGCTACGAATATGGGTATAGAACATCATGCTTAATGAAGTGAGTCAGAAGCAAAAAGTGAAACATCGAATGGGCTCTCTGATATGAGAGACCCAGATCACAACTCTCTCATGAAACTTAAAATGAAAAACAAAGTGAACCAGGGGAGTAGGGGGGAGGGAGGGAGCGGTGGGTAGGAGGATGGACAAAAGGAGAGTGGGAAAGTACTTGTCACCTTGACAACATGCGTATGTGTACATAAAGCTTAACTTCATTGCAAACCTTAAATTTTGCACTTACACATATCAATAAAATGGGAAAAAAACTTCAAAAAAGAACAACAACTGAAACAGAAAAAGAAATTTCATGAAATCTATAAATATGCCTCATGTGCCTATTTTAGAGTGACTACCAAGAATGATCGAATATAAAACTTGCAAATCTTTAATTCTATTCTTTTTTATTCAAAGATCAAAATGCCTTTTACACACTAGGGAAGAAAATGCTGGATAATTTTGGATTCAGCAGATATCACCAACTCTTTTCAAGCATTTTGACTTTGGCAGAAGCCAAGAGGCCATTTGCAAAGCACTTTTTCTTAATATTTAAATTCCCTTTGAGGTTTAAGTGAAATTTAATCCACATGTTTCTAATTCATTTGCACTCAACTCATAAAAACTGTTCTTCAATTTGATCTCATTGCGGTCCAGGGCATTAAAAAGCTTTCAAATGAGCCTCCCTCCTCGAATTGAAATCCAGATGTTATGTTTTGTCAGCTCTAAGCAAATTTGAAACTCAAAAAAGTCTTGGCCATAAATGAGAAGGCACAGATGGTTTTGGAACTCAGGGAGAAAAAAAAATCCATAGATAATAGAAACCCTCTTAAAACATAAGGAATATCATTTTTAAAGATTTCATTCAATGGGTGAGTAGCCTTATGCTCATTTAAAGATGGCAGACTCTGAGGCTAAGAGAAATTGAGTGATCTGAGGCCAACCTGTGAGAGTGAACATAGCTGGAAGACATTCTTCAGAGCCCTTTTCATACTAATCATGTGGAGTGATTAAAATAAATAAATAGTAGGAGGGTGAAAAGGATGGAGCCAAATGCTAAAGCCATATGGTTACACCGTCAGGGATAGAAACGGAGAAGACGATTTTTCACATTTCAAATATTCCCTCTTATTAGCCACAAAGAAGATGAGGGAGGAAAAAGACCTAACAAATTGCACTGTAAGGCGGCAACCACCACAGGCTACATAATTATATCTCTGGCATTTCCCAAAAGGCTTTTGCTTTTCAATATTCGAATGTAACCACTCACTGCGTGGTATTTCAAAAGAACACGTGAATCTCTTCCTCTTGAATATGAAGTCTGTTTTTTTTTTTTTAAACTTATTTTCCTACATCTTTGAACCAATATGTCTATCTGTACAAATATAAACACATTCCTTAACTGCCAGCAACTCGTCTTTTTCTCTTTAGAATATAGATTGTTAACTTTTCTGCCTTAGCTATGAATGTCTTCATAAGCAGAACGCATCTATCAAAATGTTATGCATTTTACACTGGTGACTTCCAACTGACAATTTTCTTGTGAAAAAAAAAAAAAGAGGGAAGAAGCCTGAGAGTACTCTGGTATAAACTACTTAGCTAAACATTATATTGGAACTTACTTTTTCAGAAGCATGGATGTTAGCGAGGTTTTTTTTTGCCCCTTTGGAAATTCTTTTAGAGCTACCAAATCCCTCTCTCTGGACTTTGGAGCTGTGCGACTAGGGGGATGAATGCTGCTTCTCTGACCTTCAACTTTTCTCATCTCTGATATTATGGCAAAAATTTTTATCTGAAGAGTTTATTAAAAGAGTAAGAGCTGTAAAGTTGATGTGTGTCTTTTCAACTCCGTTGTCCCTCCTCAAAATGGTGAATTATGCAGAGATACTCAGTTGTGGAGCAACCCATGGAAATATCCTAAATCTTGAAAAATATGTTTACAATTTGTTTTTTTTTCTAAAATATTGCCATACTGCTGTACCTTAGCTTCTTTTCACCAATTTTTTTTTAAAAATTAATCATTATTTTGAAATGATACATAGAAAAATAAGAATTGAACATGCTTATGGAATACTATGTGGAAAGAATATAGTTTTATTAGCCCTGTTTACTTTTGCTGTTAAGTCTGTGGATATAACTCATAATACATGTAGGTATTAGCAAAGCCCTTGACTGCTGGTCTGAATTTAAAATCATTCTGTACTAAGCCCCGAAGTTCTATTTTTATTGTTGTTGTTTGTTTCTTTGTTTCTAATAAAAGTATTGGGGACACTTCTGTGAACCCGCAGTCATCCACCAAGTCCAAGAGCATCACCAGTTCCCATGCTGAACCCCTAACTCCTCGTTCCATGCAGGCCGGGCTGGGTCACGCAAGGCCAGGCTTTCTTCCTTTCTGCCTTTCCATTCGGTAGACATGGTGCACGAGGAAAGGTCTTCAGAGCTACTGGTCATCGATGGCCGCTCTTTTGGTAAAAAAACAAAACAAAACAAAAAATGGGGGATGGTATTCTATTTGGGATTCAAAAAGAAGACAGGATTGATACCTGGAAGAGCCACTATAGCTCCTGCTGTTTTGAGAAAAAAGCTCATGCATGGATGAACCCTCCCTGATGAGAGAATAGTCATAGTCGGGGAGCCCTAGTTCTGAGGGCCCTGACTGCTGCCTTCCAGCGACTCAAGGTAGCACAACCCCCCCTTAGCATAAACCGCTATGAATTCTGCCCTTCGGAACTAGAAATATGAAGAACACGAATCTGTAATGAATACATACATTAATACATTTCAACAATGCATAAGTTGTTTAATGATATTTTTCTTGTTATTGCTGTGATTATCACTTATAGCTGCTCAAAACAGTGATATTCTTTTTTTTTTAAAACATGAACAGGCTTTATGTGGTTCTTTTGATCTTCGGGCCTACGCTCAGGTCCCACAGTGCTGGCAGACATAGGCAACTACTTTGTTCAAAGATTGAAAAAAAAAATGCTTCTCTTCTTAGATATATGCCCAGCAGGTCTATTAAAGTACTGCGATTTCTCAGCCACTCACAGTTCCTGCGTGTTGCTTACAACTGTGTTTCAACAGATCCTTCACACTTTTTGCTTCTTCTCCTTTCTTTCTTTTCTCTCTGCAGACTGGCTCCCTACTAGCTATTCAATACCTTCTGGGGGTGCCTGAGAGGTACCTTTGCTTCTAAATGAGTTTCCACATGTTCTGGTTGTCGACCAGATAATATTGGCTTTTTCTTCTGAGAATAGATACTACTCGATATCAGTAATCTTGATCAAAGGCCCATGGGGGCGGGGGGAGCTTCAGGGTAATACTTTTGTCAAGACATAGAAAAAAGTAGGAAAAGAACTGTTAAAAAATAACTAGATGTCTAGATGGGGGCAATAAATGTAAATAAGCCACATTTCCTTAATGATGGATGAAAGATGAGGACCAATACTTTCTCGCAAAAAGGACCACATTTGAATTTATTTTTCTTTATGCCTCAGACCATAGTATCAGGTGGGACTTAGTTCTAATGTTCTAAGAATCTGTGCTCCTTCTAATAGCCAGGCTTTCAGCCAAAGTGATGGCAGAGATAGATTTCAATGAATAGCCTTGTTCTAGCAAATTTCCAAATGTAATTATTAGAGATTGTGTGAAATATCTCTAATCTTGTTTTACCAAGTCTTTGGGGAATTTTTCCCTCAGCTTACGTGAGGATGAAGTTACCTACATTCTCTACTTCAAATATATGAACGTTTTTCTTTAAAAAACTAAGTGATCAGGAAGGAAATAAAACACAATCATATTATTTTAGGTTTTAGTATATTGGCTGGAGAAAGGGTCAGAAAATTGTGCTGACTCATGGTTGGATGCTATGGATGTTGTTCAATGAGTGTAGTATTGAGTGAGTACAACCTGGGATCTTTCAGTCAGATGTCTACTGCTGATGGTCACTGCATCCCTGAAGCAGTTTTCGAGTGACAGTGATGCTCACTGATAGCATCCAGCTCTATAGTTTTGATGCCTTCCTCTCCTAGACCCACTGATGCTCCAGTGTAAAGTTGATTGTACATTTTTATGGCTTTGCATTTCTCACGCACATCTTTATTTGTGAAAATCATGTAAAGTTTATCTAATATTTTTTCCAAAGTATCGATGGCTTTCATCTGACTTTGACTGATCTTTCCTCCTACGTCTTTGTAAGAATATTCACTGCACAGTATTCCACAAAGGGAATTTGTAGAATCCACCCAGCCATATGGCATGACAAATTACATACATACACATACAAATACACATACATACACACACGTAGACACATGTATACACATCTTAGCCCTTTTCTCATTGCTGGGACTCAAAACCCAATACCCCCAATTTATTTTAGTTCACATTTCAGAGGTCTGAGTCTATTCATGATTGACTGGCAACTGCAACATAGTTCAAGGGCTTGTTGGGCAACAGCTGCTCATGGCATTGCGAGAGGAAAGAGGGGATGTAGAGGACCAACTGGAGAAGCAATAAATCTTTCCAAGCTACAAGTCAATGATCCACCTGCATGGATCCACCCTTCCACAACAGGACAAACAATTTAATAACACGTGAAATTCACTCATTAACTCACTATGTCCAATTAACCCCACTATTGCCTTTTCACACAATATGATTAAATATTCACCACCAACACCTCAGATAGGAGGGTCATGACCAGAACACACAGGGAACTGAAGAAAAGGAAGCCCCTCAAAATCAAGGACCCTATTGAAAAACGGGCAAAAGAAATGAATAGGGAGTTCACTGATGAGGAAGATAAAATGACCAACAAATACATGAAAAGATGTTCAGCATCCTTAGCCATAAGAGAAATGCAAATCAAAACATCACTAAGACACCGTCTAACTCCAGAGGGAGATGGGCCTGTATCAAGAATTCAAATAACAATCAGTGCTGGAGAGGCTGTGGGGAAAAGGAACCCTTCTGCACTGCTGGTGGGAATGTAAGTTTGTGCAACCACTATGGAAAACAGTATGGAAGTCTCTCAAAAGACTGGAAATAAATATCCCCTTCGATCCAGTGATACCTCTTCTGGGGATATTCTCAAATAATCAAAAATAACACATAACAGACATACCCGTATACCCATGTAGATATCATTTTATTTTTATGTGAGTATAAAGAATGGCTCTGATATTTGGAGTGAGCTCCTAGAGAGTGCAAAAAATCATAGAATTCAAGAAAATTGTTCATTTCAAACTACATTTTCTCAATATAGTACTAAAAATTTTATAAGGGATCTTCAGATATTTGCACACCAGCTGATTCAGCTTAAATTCTGTAATATTTCCATTTCTTTCTGAAAATATGCACTTACAAAAGTATCTAAATATCTGCTGTGGTTTCTTAATTGTATAATATGAAATAAAAAGCTTAAATTCTAAAAATAATACTTAATAAACATTATTTAATGTGTTAAGAGCAAAGACCCTTTGAAATCACTCAATTTTATGTTCACTCTTTAATGCTTAGTGAACTAACAAATATTATCTGTTCCAAATAGCACTTTTATTATTATGTTGTTCACGATCTTGGAATTGAATTTTTCTTAACATGCGCTAATTTCACCAGTAGTGTCAGGCATCATTTCATCAAAAAATAAGATATTACAATATTTTATTTTCTAAGAAACAAGTTGTGGTGATAATTTCACTGAAATTCACCAGTACGATTTGCTAATAACCTGCCTATATTCTTTAGTTACTTATCTGTAATTTAAGGGAGTTGACAACAATTCAGAGCACATTACTCCAAACAAATGTCAAGAAACATTTTGACAATTAGAAAAAGAATAACACATTTTATTCTTACAGAAAATCAAAGTCAGGACAGAATTTTCCAACTTTCTTACTTTTACCCCTAGAAATATAAATGAGTGCTTAGCTAGTTGGTTGGGTTGTTGTTTGTTTGTTCTGTTTTGAGGGATACTCTAGCGGACCTTGCAAGCATTCTTTGCCATTTCTCTGTCCAGTCCCCTGAGATCACCTTAGCCTTTTTGGTTTTATACGTGTGCTGGGGATCCCGCTTGGCATAACGTCCTTTTTCTAATTTAGGATGATTAAAGAAAAGAGTGCGGTCCTGTCTTTTATGATTTACTGGAATTGTTTGAATCAATGATGTAAATCATATTTGTCCCGGATATTTGGCATTAATAAGGTTATTTATTCCACCCGTTGACACCCATGTGAAGATATTTTGTAAGGTTGCTGAGAAGCCATGCAGAGGAAGGACAGGTATGAAATACTTGCAGTATTCATGGGGTGCAGAACTTCATGCTGACAGAAAAAAGAAAAGAAGGGGGGGGCTCTCTGCCTAAGTGTGTTGTTTCCTTTTTGGGGCAATGCCACAATCATAGCTTCCATTATTATTATTATTATTAATTTCAAAATATTTTCTTACTGTTTTGGTCATCAATATTACGCTTAGGTGACTCTGGGTTTATTAAAAGAATGTTTCCATAAAAAGAGATCTTTCAACATGCAATACGTCTTCTGATTCATTTTATACATAAACTTAAATTTTTTGTAACTAAGCACTCAGGATAACAATTATACACTCGTCCTTAAATGTCGTATTTTTCCCCACCTCAATTGCTAGTATTCGGTTCCACTGAGTTTTTGTATCGTTTCTCCTGCCTCCTTTCCCGTCAACTTCCGCGCATTCTTTATTCACAGCAGAAATGGGGAAATGTGAATCAGTTTCTCATTCTTCTGCAATTGACTTTCCAAAGGTTAGCCAAGTCTGGCTTCAGCTCTGAGAAGCACCATGACACTTGGCCAGGTACCTTCAAGTGTTCAGCCTGACAGGAGCATAATTCCTTCCGCTCTTTGTTGACTTCTCATCCCTTAGAAATTCAGCGTAAATATCACTTCCTTAGAATTTTTGTCTTAATTGCCTATTATCATTTGCATAGCATCCTGCCCGTGCTCATTGTAACGTCCTTCAATATTTTTCATATTTTAATTTGCATATTTATTGTTTGCAACATAAGCATAAATGGATGAAATAATATATACTTCATTTCAGCAATCAGCAACAGCGTCTGTTGTACCTAGAACACTGAAGAAAACTATTTTCTGAATGAATTCGTGTGATAAGATTTATATCTGAACTTATTTTTGAGTCTGTATGTTTACTTTGCAGGTTGCCGACGGTATAGTATGAGTTTAACATTCTAAGGATTGAGAAGAAAAACAAAACAAAGCACTGATCTTAGGCAAAAAATTAATTGCAAACTCATTGCAGAGTGATTATTTTTCTTTTCTTTGCAATTGAACCTAAATTCAATATGTTCCCACTGTAAGTTGTGCTTGCTAAAATCAAACTATGTTCAACTATGGATAAGCTGTCTTTGAACATATGCTGCAGGCTGCATTCTACCAGAGAACTGGGCAACGAGCTGTGAAACTAAACTTTTATCATCATCTCTATAAATCAAGATGAAAGCTATAGACTTCCTCCTGTGGACCGCACACTGCCTTTAGAAAAATAAAAAGGTGAAATACTTAGAGCAAAAAAAAAGTCATTTTGAGAACAATTATTTGACATTAATGGAATGCTGTTGACTCTACCAATTTTTTTTTTTTTTTTTTGGTTTTGCATCTCACTGACAGAATTACAAAAGCATTAGGTAGCACCGTCACAAATATTGGCCCAAGGGTAAGTCCGGTTTTTTAATCTTCTCTAAATGGTGCCACCTACAACATAAAATGGATCTCCTGCAACCATTTTTGTGTGTTTAAACTTTGTGGAATTTTTCTTGAACTAAGTAGAGATTAGTTCTAAGCCAATTTTGAAGTGGCATTTTTCACATTGCTTATCTTACTTATTTGTTCATTTCTTTTGAGTGTATTGCGGATGTGGCTTCTGCTACATGGAAGTGATGTTTATTTCAAATGTGTAAAAACAGAAAGATAAGAGCTTGGATGTAAATTTAGCATTTATCTAGCTCCATATGAGATACAAAATGATCCTGCCTTGATACCTTGGGACCACTAAACATTTTAGAGATCCTTTTATAAAATTTTAGTGCATTTAAGAAAAACACTAAGTGAAAATTTGCCTATATTAGTAGATCAGATGCAAGCTTTTTATCATATTAATTAGAATCAATTGATAAACATTAATAGTAAATTTGCACTTTTCTAATAATTATCTATGGAAGAAAATAAGGTTAGTTTTAGTCATACTAGGAATGTTTTTTTTAATTGGATTAATAGCACATTGTTATAAGGCTGGATTTAATCCAAGTGTAAAATAAAAATTAGAGTTATGCTTCATACTACCAACCTTTATGCATATGAATCTAATTTAAAAGCTCTTTGAGGGTAGCTTACTTGCTCTTCATTTTAATATCGGGATGATAAAAAATAGACTTAATTGTGACAAAGATGCTTTTCACATTAAAACTGTATTTTCAGTTTCACTGCTTTCTTTATTAAAGTTTTCCAAATAATTTCACATATTCTCATTTTTTCTTCTCCTTTTGGAGTCAAATATGGAAAAATGAAATTTGGTTGGAAGTCAGAGACTAAACTTCTAATTTCCTTTCTACCTGCTGATTGACTGGCTTTGCATGAATTGGCATTCAGTCAGTGCCTTCATTTCTCCATTGTAATGGGAAGATTTATCCTTCACTAATTCTTCTTTCTGGCACAAATAAAACACCCCGATATGAAATATCTATTTCTCCACCCAAAATGCTGCTACAAAAAATCACATAAAATCAAGCAATACCTTTTGCATTTTCTACTTACTAAACTACTTCCTAAGTCAGGTATGAGATTCAACCTTGATATCGTGAGCATTCAGGCAATCTCCAATGACTTGAGGCAGATTAGCTTGTCCTCAACAAAGACGACACATGACACCCTACAATTTTGTGGCTTCTCGGAACACAAAATCAAATTTGGTATCAATTTGACAGTTTAAAAACATGAATCCCATATGGAGCATGAAGCTGAAACATCAGAGGTGAAGAAGTAAAGAAACCCCAGGGAAGAAAAAAATCTTTGTCAAACCTCCTGTTGTAGGTCCATTTCTTCTGTCGTTGAGTTGGTAGTTAAAACACAAGGCATAATTTCATGTAGATTTCAAATGAAAAATAAATATTTTTGGTATAAGTATGCCCCATATTTGGGGTATTCTAACAAAAAAAAATCTATGTTTTTCCTCAAGTTTGAATTTGACTATGTGTTTCTATTTGCTATTTCTGGAAACCCAAAGCCCACTCTCATGGAAACTAAAAAAAAAAAAAAAAAAAAGCTAATATTGACTCATATTACAACAGAAATACTAAGGCTCAGAGAGCTTAATTTGCATGTCTTCAAGTACTCAGGCAGCAAGTGGCTAAAAGTAGACATTAAACCCTAGCCTGTGTCTCAACAATCACACTCATTGTTCCAACATACCCTGTTGCCTTACCTGTATGTCAACACATTTTTGCAACAGAGTCAGGAGCAATGTCTCAATACATACATTTTTTTTCCTTCGGTAAACATATCAAGAAACAAGGGAACATTTTATTTCATTCTACCTCTTCCCCAGGCAAAATCTCCCTGCTTTACAAAATTCTTTCAGAAGAGAAAAGCACACACTATAACCTCAACCAAACTCCCACAAGGTGAGAAGCCCAAGGTACCTTCGGAGAACTAGGAACATATTTATAGTCTCTTATGATTCTATTCTTGCTTCTTTGCTCCCATCTGTCATTTTTGTGGCCAGATGTATTTGGGGAAGCACTGAGGTAATTCCCTCAGAGCAACAGTTCCAGCACTCCATAGAGCCATAGGTGGCCATCCATGGTCTGTAGATTCTGAGAGGTGAAAGAAAAAGTGAGTTTATTCGCAGTTAAAATGATGAAAGTGACAGCTATTACAGCTATTAGTTACTATTTTCTATGCTGAAAGAGGAGGAGAGAGGATATTAACTCTGAGGGCAAAGGAAGACGTATTACTGAGCTTGGAGCTTTAGAAGCCTTGTCCTGCAATGTGGTGAGGCTGCCATGCTGTTTCGCAGGGGATGCGTAGTGAATAAGGCTCTATTTTTAATTTTAAACTTTTAAGCAGAAGACCATCAAGAATAATCTGCTCAGTAAACATTTGGTCTCGAGTCTTAGCATTTCTCTTCGCTCAGCAAACAGTATCACAAATGTTAAATGTTAGAGAAGGACCAATGGCATGTGTATTTTATCAAGCGAATCCTTTGCCAAGAATATCTCAGGATTTCGTTTTTCTGATGCATTTTAGGAAAGAAATGATAAACATAGCTGGAAGGTCATAACTGAAAGCATGTGATGTGGGCTTTCTAGACATACAGAGGTGAGGGTGAGCTCTGCCTCCAGCTGTGTGACCTTGGGCATATTATTCAACATTTACTATGCCTACCTCAATTAAGTGACACCTAATTTATTAAAAATTTTAAAAAAAGATTTTGCACATAAAATTCACAACAGCACCCTGGGTGTATTCAGCATGGAAAAATTCGTCCTCCACACAAAATGCTGCCGCAAAAATAATCACATTAAATCAAGCAATTAAATTTAAAAATTTCTGAAAAGGAAATTTGACCCTGACAAAAATTGTAGTTAACAATAAAAATAGTACATTTAAATGTATTGAATCTTTATTTAAAATTATGCACATTATTAATTCTCAATTTAAAAAATCTAAAAAGGAAATTTGACCCCAACAAGAATTGTAGTTAATAATGAAAAATAGTACATTTAAATGTATCGAATCTTTATTTAAAATTATACACATTATTAATTCTCTAGGCATTCCATAAATAACAGACCACACTTTTGGCTTATATAAATGTGTTAATACAATTTTCTCTATTATTTGCAATCCATATTGGATGGGTTCAGGACTTAAATGCCATAGAGCAATTACTGTTTTTAATGTAAGAAACTGACAGAGATTTAGGGCCATGTAGGTCATAGGAATTAAGTGAGCCATGTAAATAATGAATTTTCTTTTCAACAATTTCTTTTTAGCCTCAAAATAACTCCATGTAGGAAACCAACTGGAAACAAAATTTCTTTTCAGGGACAGCAAGTGCAGCAGGTGTCTTCAATTCAGCTAATGCTTAGGTTTTCCAACTTTGAGATTCTGCCTTCCTAGGTGCAAATTCTATAACCAACGTATGGCATCTGATTTAACCCATCTATACATTTATTCCTTCGTTAGAATATATTTATTCTACCCCAACTACGTGTTTGACATTGCTATGAGCGCTTAATTGAATAACTCTGTGTAGAGATCATAGAGAAATGAGGGTGAAATGCAGTGAAGAGAGAGAGAAAAAAATGTCAACCGATAGTGCCTTGTTACTGTACATTGAGCAATATATTTTATCCCATTACATTCTATTTGTGTCACTTCCATTCTGCTCTCAGTATGAACAGACAAGGCTAATATTGTTTCCGGTGAAGGCCTGACAGCTATTCTGTTGATTTGTTTGGCATTACATTTGAGCTGCACTCATGCGGCCCAGAATGCTGAAGGATAACTTGGCTTAAAAGAACAGGCAATATGCCCTAGGGAGGAAGCACAGGGATTTGGAAGGAGAGAGGACTTTGGAACCTTACTAGTCTATACGTCTACTGCTAAAGGCTCACATAGCGGTGTAGTTTAACTGCAGGGAAATGACCTTTCCCCTGTATATACACCCTGGAGCATACAGCAGCATAAGCTAATTTCACACAGTATGGTCCTTGATGCCACGTGGTGTCACTTGATACCATGATCCTTACTGCTCTGGTATAATGAGCCTATATGTGCCTTGGCCAGGAATCTTTTCCATAAAATGCACCCTGCTTTTTCCTTGAGAAAAATCAACTTTTCTTCAAGAACTGAGGGAAAGTGACCAAAATTAAGGTAATTTATCATTCATGCATTTCTCTGAAAACTGCAAGTTCTCGATGTAGTTCAGAGCCCTAAGACAGTTAGATCTGACAGATCTTGACATTTACATCTGAGGGATTTTGTGGTTGGTTTGAATGACACTTTCCTGGGGTGTCCAAGTTCACTGTCTTCCCAGAACTCTTTGTTGCCATCTCATTTGTAATATACATTTGATAAAGTATATTCATATGTAGACAAAATATATTGATTTTCAATTCACATAAATGCTACTCACGCATACATGTGATTTCACAACTTATGCTTAACATTTTTCAAGTTTCAGTTTTGTTGAATCGTATAGCCTTTAATGTACCTGCTGTATTGCATTCTACCATATGATGGATTATATTGATGGTCTTGTACCTATTTTGTAATTAAACCTTATACACTTTTTAAATGGTGATATATGCACATGTGAGAGAGTTCTCAGCATGAATGCATAGAGGTGACATCTGGGTTAGATAAAATGATAATATTCTCTGTTGTATCAGATACCGCTAAATTCATTTTTATCTTCCTATACCTCTAGGTTTCATATATGTATATTTGAATTAACTGTTAACAACGATCATTTGTTCTTTAAGATATTCAGTGTCTTAGGTACAGTTAAGAAGCCAAAGTGATTTCACCTTTTTAAAAAATATTTTCTCCTAAGAAAATAAATTACTATCTGGAAGTGATCAGTAACTGGTTTAGTCTTTCCTAAAGGTTCAGAAGAAAGTGCATAATTTTGTGTGCATGTGTGAATGACACAGTAGACCCTTCACACCCCACTATTCCAACTCCTCAGGAACTGTTGGGTGAAGTCATCATGGAGAATCAATATTCAAAAAAAGAGCCTGATAGATAAATCATTTCTGTTGCAGGTTTTAGTCTTTCCAAATCCACCAATTATGATTCTTTTGTATTTTAAGTAAGCAACAGAAGCTAAAATTAATCCTTACAAGTATTTTCATAAAACTCTCCATACAGTGAAGAGCATTTCTAAGCAAGATAGACCAGAATAAATGATGAAAGTGAAGATAAATTAAGAGGTTTTTACTCATTTTCTTCCTAAATCCTTTGCAACTCAGTAGTGACATGAGGGAGAACATATTTGTCTTCATGTGTCTGACTTAATTTACTTAATAGAATAAAATCACAGAATATTATTGTCTTTTATGGCTGAATAATATTCTGTTGTGTTCATGCATTTTTAAACTCATTCTTCCATTCATGGACACCTAACTTAATCCCATATCTTAGCTATATGAGTTGTTCAGCAATAAACATGTGCATTCAAGGGTGTTTTGGTGTCATTTTCCCTGAATCTGTATCCAGAAGCCAGATACTGGTATCATATAATAGCTTGTACAATTCAATTTTAAAAGAAGATTAAATAAAGAAAGATGAAAAATAATTTGAAAGGAGCAGTCTACCTTAAAATACTTTAACATAGATGGTAGATTCATGGGAATTGAACATAATAAAATGTACTTAACAGCATTTGCCATTAAGGAATTAAAAATTGGAATAATGGTGAGCTACAAGTACACAACTGTCATAATGGACACAATGCAAAATATTACAATGGCATGGAGGCTATGGAGAAACAGGAATTTTCTTCTATGTCAAGCCCCAGTGTTTTGTCTCCCTGACCAGGTCCCAGGAATAAAAATTGGAAGTCACTTTGGGTGACAAGTTGGCAATTTCTTACAAAGTCAAATGGGCTTACCATATGAACAGCAATTATACTTCTAGGCATCTACCCAAAAGAAGCAACATCCACACAAAAATCTGTACATTAATATGCATACAAAAGCATAATCCATAATTTCTAAAGCTGGAAAGAAAGCAAGACTTCCTTTTATAAATGACTGAACCACCTGAACTGGTGCAACTAGATGAAGGACTATGATTTAGCTCAAATAAGACGTGAGTTATCCAACAATGGCAGGATTGCATGCTTATTGCTAAGAAAAAGAAATGAACACAAAAGCCCCAGGCTTTATAGTTTTTCATTTTTGAGTATGCATAAACTATATATTCATTAACAGGTCGACAACATACAGCTCAGAAATTTGTGCCCATATAGATCCTTTATGTCTCCTCTCCTCTCTCTCTTAACCTTTCCTTCCCCTTCTCACCTCCCATCGCTCTTCCATTCTGTGTCTCTCCCCCTCCTAGCAGTCCACCCCCTCCCTCTTCTTTCCCTCTCTGTGATGTTAGGATCTTTTTGTGTATGTATTTATGGCATCTCACCAGTCAATACCTATCCTTTTGTGCCTGCTCTGTGTTCCTGAGCATTATTGACTCAAGGTGACCTCACTTTCTTTCAGATGCTTCATATCTGTCTTTTTTGTAGCTTAATAATATTGCATCGCATTGTGTGTAAATACCATGTTTTCTTTAAGCTGTTCATCTGCTATTGGGCATGTCGGCTATTTTCAGGATCTAGCTATTATGAATTGTGCTACCATAAACATGGGTGTACATGTACCTTTATATGATGCCTTTAGTTCTTTTGGGGAAATGTCCAGTAGAGCTTTAGCTGGGTCAAATGTAATTTTTGTTCTCAACTATCTAAGAAATGTCTACATTGCTTTCCGTGAAGGTGGTACCAGACTGCAGTCCCACCAGTAGTATAGAAACGGTCTTATTTCCGCACAGCCTCTCCAGTAATTGTTGCTTTATAATTCCAAGTATTAATGGAAGATAATCTTCATGTGTTTCCAAGATTTTGATAAGTTAGTGACAGAGTAGTAATGTTTGAGGTACTAAAACTCTTGTGTATTAACTGTCATGGTTTACTAAACTCCAGATAGCTGTGCTAGCAAATATTAGGCTCTGATGTCAATATGAACTTTAGCTATAATAATTCCTTACAGTGATAGATATCCTAATCACTTGGGTTTTCCAAAACCATCATAAAATATATACATATATTGAAACATTACGTTGTACCTAATAAATGAATATACTTGTTAGTCAATTAAAATAAAATAAAACCAAGTAACCAAAAATAACACGTAATTGTTCTCTCCCCGGTTGCAAACAGTATGTTGCATTAAGGCAACATGCTAAAAATGACGGAAACTACACAATGCTCTCTGCTCCACTTTTTCATAATGTTACAATGATCTAAAACGTAAAGTGCGTAATTGCTTTTCTGTGGTTGGGACAGAATACCTAACATCTGCTATACAAAAGAGGAAAGATTCATTTCAGTGTGCAGCTTCAGAAGTTTACAGTTCATACATGGAGGCTGAGCAGGGTAGAAGCACATGGCAGGAGGCAGAGCAGGAAGTGGGCTGTTCCTAGCACAGTGGACTCGAGGCCAACTGAGTGGGAAAGGGCAGGCTTCTCCTGTCAGGTAGTCCCCTTATTCTGGCTCAAGCCCCAGTGTTTTGCTCCCTCGGACCAGGTCCCATCTCTTAACAGTATCCAAGCACGTAGATTTTTGGGGAACATTACAGATCAATCTGTAACAGGTATTAATTTTAAAAACAATGACTGTGTGTCTAGTAGAAATGTAAGAAAGGGGCATAGATTAAAAAAAAAAATCTTTTTCATCAGACCGGTAGCAAGTAGTTGATGCATATGAAATGAGCTAGTGAAGGCTTTTAGATTTTAAGTAGTTCTTCAATAAGAAACAACAAGAGGGAAAGACATGTTGGGAGTTGGGAGATACAAAGACCTGAAGATCTTGTTTTAAGAGCTAAGACCTTAGATGTTAGTTTTTCTCTGTTAACAGCAAAGTAGAGACGTGAAAATAGGATTTTAACGTACAAAATGCTCTCCAACTTTTTATGTTGAGGCAGCAGAATCCTAAAGAGGCTGAGAAGAGGCCATTGGCTCTATGTAGGGGATAAGACTTAAGGACATTTAGTTCAAGTTAAGTTGTAGAGAAAAAGAGAATCTAGATCAATTTAAACTGTAGAGAGAAAGTAAATTCAAAAACAATTGATTCTGAAACAAACCAGTGCAAATACGAAGCCAACGAGGGAGTTTCCACTTCTAGTTTTGTCTTCCCTACTGTTTAGATATTGTTTGGATTTAAATGCCACTACGGAAAACACTAGGGTTTCTCTATGTTTTTAAAATCTATTATCTCAAGTATTTGTTACTAATTGAAATTCAAGCTCATAATTATAGAAATTATCACAATTATGCAAAATATCATTATTGATAATTGGACTATAAAAACTTCTCTGAATTAATTAATTTAGTATTTGAAAGAAAACAATTTTAGTAAGGTGTACATCTTTATGTCTGACATATTTATGGGTAAAAGAAGCCAACAATAGTGTAAATATATTTAATGTCCATAATGAAATGAAAATATGAAAGCAAGAAAATGATACAATCATGAGAGAAAAAAGAGTTCAGAATGCATGCATGCAAATTTAATATTAAGAATCAGTCTAACTTATAATCTTGAGATATGAACATCAGAGATTATTTTTTGATTCAGAAAGAATGTGTTTTTAAATAGCGTCCTAGGTATTAATGAACTTGGCCAGTAGGTAGATGGAAAGAGAAGTAATCCCAGAAGTGGATGTTAAGCGGTTAGGGAAGTGGAAAGACACGAGTGTATTTCAGGTACTGATTTACTCAAGACCCACGCATATTTTGGCAGTGTGCCACAAGAGACAGTCAACGATTACCAATAACATTTCATCGTGCAACACATGTCTGCTGAAGCGATCTGGTAGCTTTACAGCCAGAGAGGTGTGAATGAGAATGGGAAGCAAATGAGAGAATGTGGGAATGGCCCCCTTGAAGGAATCTCAGCCACAATCAGTACTGCGGAGCTGCGAGATCCATCTCGGATTGATCTGGCGCTCTGAACAGGTCGCACAACTGTTACGTCTGAGTATTCCAGCCTAGTTAATGAACTAAGCGCCGCTGACTTATTAAGGATGATCATTTTAGATAATTCACAAATAAAATTCACATAGCATAGCTAAAGAAAACATTTCCTATAAAAAGGTCTGATTCGGCAAAGAATTTCCTTTAGAGAGTTAAAAGTTCTATGTGGAGGCAATCAGGCTTGAGATAGGATTAGATCCAAAGGGGAAAAAAAAATGGTTTTTTGAAGTTAGAAACCAGTGCAATAAAAATGAAACTTTCCATTGTGTATAAATACCACAGTTTGTCAAACAGCATGGAGGCTTTTGCAGGCAAATGGAAGAAACTTGAGAATATCACGCTTAGTGAAGTGAGTCAGAAGCAGAAGGTGAAACATCCAATGGTCTCTCTGATATGAGAAACCCAGTGATATGAGAAACCCAAATAACAATTATCTCATGGAATTAAAAAAAAAGAGAGAGAAAGAAACAAGGAAGTGAACCAGGGGTGAGAGGTGGGGAGGGAGAGAGGGGTGGGTTGGAGGAGGGACAAAAGGAGAGCGGGAAAGTCCTTGTCACCTTGACAAGATACGTATGTGCACAAAATGTTCAACTTCATTGTACAAGTTAATTTTTGCGCTTATACATATCAATAAAATGGGAAAAAAGTGAAACTCTAATTAGTAATCGGGAAAACGGTGTCTTAAGATGTAGTGAGTTTATTGTCATTTAGGTTTATAGGAAGGGTAGTCTTTTTTGAGTCATTTCTTTACTGGAAAATGCCCTTTCTAATTCTGATTATTCTTTTTTCCCCAATTTTATCAATACGTATAAGTGAAATACCTAAAATTTACGTTGAACCTGAGTGTTTTATGCATATACATATTGTGGCAAAATTACAAATTCTATATCTCTTCCTTTTCTAAAGTTCTACTCCCATCCCCTCCCTCCAGTTCCCATTATTCCCCCCACAATACGTTCTATGATATAGTTGTGATGTGGGCTTCTCATATCAGTGAAACTATTCAATATTTCACCTTCTGTTTCTGACTCATTTTGCTAAGCATGATGGTCTCAAGTTGCCTCCATTTCGCTACAAAAGCCTCCACCCTCTCTGACTTTATAGATGAGTAGTATTCCATTGTGTATAAATACCACAATTTCTGTACACATTGGTCAATTTTGATATCTAGGTTTAGGTCCTCTTCGACTTAATTTTTGGCATGGTGACAGGTGTGTGTCTATATTCATTCTTCTCCATGTGGACGTCCAATCTTTCCAGCACCATTTGTTGAAGAGGAGGCTATTCTTTTTTCAGTGTAGGCTCCTGGCCCCTTTATCGAAGATTAGTCATCTCAGGGTATTTGAGTTTGTCTCTGCATCTTCAATTCTGTTCCACTGGTCTGTCTGTTTTCGTGTCAGTACCAGATAGTTTTTACAACTATTGCTTTATAGTATAACTTGATGTCTGATATTGTAGTACCACCTGCCTTAATCTTGTTAGTCAAGATTGCTTTGCCTTTTCGAGGTCTCCTGTGGTTCCATATGAATTTAAAGACTATTTTTCAAGTTCTATGAAAAAAAAAAATTTTGGTATTTTGGTAGGAATTGCATTGAATCTTTATATCAGTTTTGGCAGCATAGTCTTTTTGACTATGTTGATTCTGCCAGATAGGCAGAACAGGGCATGTCTTCCCATTTTCTCATCTCATCTACAACTTCCCTCTTCAGTGGGATGTAGTTTTCTTTGTTTAGGTCCTTCACTTCCTTGGTTGGGTATACTCCTCGGTATTTAATTTTTTGCTGGGCTGTTGAGAATGAGATTATTCTTCTGAGCTCTTTCTCAGTGAGTTGGTTAACATGTTAAAATAAGTTGCAGAGGAGAGGAAACAACAACGAAATACAACATTTGTGGATGCTACAAGCTTTCAAACTGTGAATCATTGAACACACAAAAAGCTTAAAATTTTGGCTAATTTCAGTGTTAGGTTCCATTCTACATGGATAGCCAATAGGTGATGACATAAAAAAATATTGAACGCATGCACATGTATCTCCCAAACAGGCCCAAACCAGGAACCAATACCCAGTGATGTTACATAAGATATTTCAGGCTTATGGTTAGTATAAATTGCTAGACTAGTGCCTGTGGATAAATAAAATCTAAATTCAAAATTGTTAAATATTGTGCTAGGAATATGGAAGGAAATTCCATTGCCAACAAATGGGTGTTAACAGAAGATTCTAATGCAGGGAGATATATTTCAGGGTCTAGCAAAGAGAATGGGAGTCGAGATCCAGAATCTGGGATGGATCATCGTAACAGATAAGAGGATCCTTTATTGGTCAGGGTTCTTAGAGAGGTAGGATTAATAGAAATTATATATTGATGAAGGGGATTTACTTGGAGGGCTTACAAGTCCAAGGAGAGAGGTAGACCAACATGGCTCATGCACGTGAGAGATCTGGAGGGCGGGGGTCACTGGCTGTTCTACATGAGATAAAAGAACACCAGTGCTAGTCTGCCATAGATTTTGGTCCCAAAAGTAAAAGGCAAAGACCAAACTTGAAGCGAATCTACGATGGAGATTCTGGTGGCAATTGGGAAGGCCGGAGCTTTCCCGGGAAAATCCGGGGTGATCTTTTTCTTCCCTCCTTTTTCATTTAGTTCAAGCTACCTTTGGGCCACCCTCATGCAGGTGGTTGTTTTCCTCTCACTCACTGTCCCAAAAGCGAATCACATGTATCTGTAAACTCTACTTCCTGTGTTTTCTAACCTCTCAAGTTGACCTTAGCTATTACGTATTATGAATGCATACAAATAAAAAGAATAATTTGGGAGACAAAAGAGCACAAAGGCAACTATTGAAAGTTATTGAAATATAAACAATTGAAATATCAGAAACACATGTTTCTCATTTCTAACACTAAAAAATTATCCTCATGCTATCTTCATACAAACAAAGTTTCTACATTAGACTAAGTAAAGAGGCTTCATGTGGGGACATTTGGATTTATTCACATAATAGTTTAAAGTAGAAAAGTCAACAAAAGGAGCTGTGAGCAAGCATCCATAATTACATTTTTAAGTGTCATGATAATTTCTATTTTTACATAAAGTGAGACAATTTGATCTAAAGCTTGAAATGAAGTTAATTGAAAATAAAAAGTTGTTCAGTGTTGTGGCTTGATTTTCAAACCAACCACTACAGTCAAAATTAAACTTCAGCAATTTTATTAAGCTCTGTGTACTTAGTGGGTTTTTTTTTTTTTTAGAAATAGTCTTTTTAATGCTTGGATTTATGAATCCATATAATGTACCTAGATGATATAAAAATAGTGGTGGAAAGATGTTTTAAAAATCAGTCCATTTTTTAATAACATAAAAGAAGGGTTACTTCCATTAGTTTAGGTGGGAAATTTTTCAATAAGGATAATGATGGATCATTTTTCTTTGAGAGATAGAAAAATTTATTTTAAAAGTGGCTGCTGTAATTTTACAGGAAAATAAGTGATCTTTTTAAATGATAATTCCAGCTTATTACCATTTGAACAGCCTTTCTAATAGCCAAAGAAAAATGTATTTTCATCTTTTATTTCATAAATCCACCGTTGCCAACACCACGTCCCCAGGTTTAGGTGGAATGCAATTTCCTAAGTCTTCATTTGTCTTGAACAAAGAAACCCGATGACTTCATTGCAAAAGAGTCCCCAAACTAAAAATGGATTGTTGCTTGCTTTTTTAAACTGCTTTTCAAATTGTCATTTCCATGTTTTGTTTACTGACCTGGAAAACCAATTCGAGAATAAATATTAGAGAATACAATGGGGTGTGAATAAGAGATAAAAAAGCTTCTTGCAGCTGAGATCCACCCAGGAGTAGAAATCTATAAAAGGATGCAAAGCCAGCAAAGAAAATTAAGAGCCAGGTAGCTGAGTATCATAAAAATCCCATAAAATTTGTGATGCAAGAAGGAAATATAGAGAAATTCAATAGTAGAACTTTAAGTTGTGATGATAAATAAAAAAATTTAAAAAGCAGGCAAAGAAGTTAATAAAATAGACTCACTCTAAATCATCCAATATAATTGAAGCTGCGTATGCAACTACTGGTGAAATATGTAACGAGACGCATCTCGTTTACCTATGAGTTGGCAAGCCTAATGCAGCAGGTAACATCTTAAGTTATTTGTTCTGTTTTCTATGAAGATAAATAAGCCTTTCAAAGGCCTTACAATGACTCTCGATTGTTCTAAAATACAGATATGTTGCAATGACCAACAAGTATGTGAAAAACTCGTGAAAAAAATCTGACATCAGTCAGTTTTGTCTGTTTTACATTTCTTCTTCGTTCCCCTTCTCTCAGACCCCTCATCGCCTTTCTCTCCCTACGAAATCTAGTACAATGTGTCTATGCAACGGTTCATCAAGCTGAGTGTAATTATTATGTATCACAAAAGCATACTGATAAAAAAGTTCGGGAGAGAAAAACCTATCAGTTGATTGAATTGAGTTTGAAGGTAACTGAATTACAAGGAAGTCTAAAGTTTGCATTTGTAACACAATGAGGAACTTGAAAGCCAAGCGATAAACTCACCACAAAAATCCCAGGCTGCTTTGTTATATCTCTGATCGATTTGTGCACTCCCTGGAAAAAAAAATAACTCCATTCTGGTTATATGACCATGGATTCTATTAGGCTGTGCTAGACATCCACTCTGTAATTTTCTGTTCTTTGGTGGAATTTTTCTTTCATATCTTTTTATATTTAAGTATCTTCTATCCTTTACCTATTCAGAGTGCTCACAAATGCCAACAGACAATTTGCAAATATGAATTTGTTCTCTTTTGGCTCTTAAACTTTCTTATCTTCATCTACTACCTATCTTACACTTTTAATAAAGCTTTGATTTATTGTGACTTTTTCACTTCCACTAATTTACCTTCTATCCGTTATCCATATTCAAAAACCTCAAAGAAAAATATTTAGAGGTAACTGAAATGTTAATGGCAAATCCATAGAAAAGGCTAAAATTTATATAGCTGACAATATTAAGAGTTGGTCAGTTGACAATGACATCTTTAATATAATACACTTGATAGAATTGGTGTAGTCACATGGAACCATTGTGCTGTAGAGCACATCAAAGAACACCATCCAAATTCACCCAAAGCAAAGTACAGGAAGCACTTATAGCAGCACTGATTTTTTAAGAGCTAAAACTATAAAAATATGATATATATATTCAAATACAATGAATAAAAAAAATCAGTAAACTTGCCTAAGAAAATAGTGCACAACAATGAAATGAAAAAGTATTGACATATTTCATAATTTTTACAAGTTTCACAAATGTAACACTGTAAGTTAGCTAATTTGAGGCAAAACTGAAAACTGCAGCATTTCTGGTTCTCTATAAATTTAAATTCTGGTTCTATATAAATATAAATTTCAAAAACAAGACAAAAATGATTCAGGATGATGGAATCCAGATTAGTGGTTACCTTGAGGAAAAGAAGGGACAGATGGTGAGGGTGAGCAGGAAGGATGCTTGTTGAGTTAATAGATATGTGAGCAGCTTAGTACCCAGGGCAACACCACTGAGGCAGTAAAACCTTTATTAGGCGGGACCTAGTAAGAGCTCGTTAGGTCATTGGAAGTGTTTTCCTTAAGGGAATGTTTGGGACCCACGTCCTGTTTCTCAGTATATTTTTTAATAGCTGGCACTAAGATGAGACTTTTTACTCTGTTGTACTTACTCATCAATATGAGACTTTGCACATGCCCAAATGGTGCTAGTTGATCTTTGACGGGAATTTTCAAAGCTGTAGCTAACACAAACCTTTTCTCTTTATAAGATTATTATCTTAAGTATTTTATTAAAGTAACTTAAGGGGACAAATTCATCTAATACTTAATAAAGATTACATTGAATAACTCATCTAAATCTCTTATCACAATTCTTTTTCAAACTTCATTTTCCTTGATACTATTTTATCATTGTCATCTTCATTATCCATATCACTATTCTTGTAGCAGTAATCTAAGGATTAAGTGGATGATGACTTTGGAACTAAGAAGTAGATTTCACTTTTGGGACTAAGAACTGGCTACTTAAGTTAATAAGAACTGAATACTCAAGTATCTATAAAAGTATATAATCAGAATTAGAAAATAGGCATTTTAAAATCCCTTACTATATTTTTTAAATCATGTCATTAAAAATTTGCATAAAAACTGAAATTGCAAAAACTTGGGGAAAAAATGTGCATATTTTTCCAGATAGCTCATATTCTTAATCATGCCTTTTTATTTCAATATGAAGTGTGTTTATTTAAGTTAAATGATGTAAGATTGAGACAGAACATTCACTAGTATACTCCTTGGGGTACTGCTCTTATCCCATCAATGGTCTTGAGGTCCACGGGACTTAGAAGATTTATGTTATCAGTGTAATAATTGGCTTTATTTCCTCACCAAATTTTGGAAGGTAGTAAGGGTAAGATGAAATAAGCTATTTATTAATTGCACAAGGAAATTCTGAGTTGGAAAAAAGTGTAGGATGAAACAAACTGTCGGGTGGCAGGCAGAGCACTGTCACTGAATTATTCTCCAGATGCCCCAAGAGGACACTTTCAGGACAGCTTACTAATTCAAAAGTGATGTGTGAAAGGCATTTTTAAGAGTGGCAAAGTAGTAATAAATAGCAGAATTTATATGAAAATCTTTTAAAAAGTGAAAAATGTTTTTAAAATCATTTAATAATGGTTGCCCGCCATTTCTCTGAATTTTGGTTTCATTTGCTATCTCTACACTGAAGTATGTGAACATCAAATCCTGAGCCCTTGCAAAGGAGCTGTGTTACCTTTGGGTACATCAAGCTAGCAGCACGTGTGCAGAGAGGAAAGGACATGTGAGCCCCTTTCTGACAGGTTTTTAATAAAGTAATGGGGACAAATGTACTCAACATAAAAAGAGAAGAGAAAAATGTGTGTGAGCTTCTCAGATAAGGAAAGAAGGGAGACCTGATAGGCCTGTTCTCTTATAGTTACGACGACTACATATACTTTGTATTAATTTTATTTCAAAGTTCCTACATTTCTGAGTTCATTTCATTTATTTTCTGTAGAAATAATGTAGATTACTACTCTGATAAAATGCATTATTTATACATAGAAAAGATATATGGAAAATGACTTGATATTTAAAATTGCAAAATGAGGCTGGAAAATGGCTTAGTGGTTAAAACGTTTGCCTAGTAGGCACTAGGGTAAGCGCTAAGTACCTGAGTTCAATTCCCTAGCACCATATCAATCAGGGGTGATGGCACAACATCTGTAATTCCAGCACTCGGAGGCTGACACAGGAGGATTGCCATGACTGCCAGTCTGGGCTCCACAGTGAGTTCAGGACGAGCCTGGGCTACAGAGAGAGACCCTGTCTCAAATAAATAATAAATAAATAAATAAAATTATAAAATGAAAATTAGACCAGTCAGACTTTTTTAAAGACATGTTTGGTTGTGTATGTGTGTGTGCAAGCATGAGTGTGTGTGTGTTGTGAGATAAGGTAAAAAGAATGCGCTCAATTTTAACAACCTTATCAGTTAATTTAAGATGCAATTTTAATTCCATACCAATTAAAAAATCAAAACCTCTAAAGTAAGAATTGAACTTTTGTTTTTAGCATATGCAATTGCTTTTTGTGAAACAATTGTTAATTTTTCCCAACGTACATTTTCTGCTATTTATGTAACAAAGACTTTTAGATCTGCTAAGCCTCATGGTACGCATTCCAAAATACATGCAATTTTAGCTATTATTAACTAATAATTGTTATGTATTATTAAAGCCTAAGATGATTTTATTATATACTATTATATGTATTGTACAAAATAATCTATTTATCTCATCACATTATGTAATTAGTATGGTAATATTTTCCATGTAAATTCTTAATATGCAAAAGATATTACTATGATGTACTGATCTATACACATATTAATATTTTTATGAAATTATTTTCTCACTTTGTCTTCTTAGCAGCACATTAATTGAAGAAAATAAGAAAACGTGTTTAATTATTTATTTTGGGGCTTAGCATATACACAACAGAGTTGCTTTGCATTTCCTAGCTGTACTTTCCTTGTTCTTTTTTTCTTTCCTTCTCTTCTCATGTGTTTTTCCTACTGTGCTTCTTTCTGCACATACAAGAAGAGAGGGAAAAAAATCTTTTAGTTTTGAGTACCAACATGTTTACAACATTTAATAATTAAAAAAGGTCTCCTAAGAAAAAGATCTTTTGGACACTTTAAAGATAATAAAAAGCCACCTTTAAATGGTAGGGTTTATCTGTCATTGCTCAAATACCATTCTTACATCCCGTGCAAGGAACTAAGTAAGAAGTGGCTTGAGAACCAGCGATCCACACATCCTCAGGAACCAGGGAGGAGGCAGGTGCGGAGCAGTCGGCTAATGACCGCAGCGTGCCTCCTGCCCTCCTAATGACCGAGGTCAGCAGTGAGCTCACTTCCAAAGCACTGACCTGGAGAGACTTGGAGTAGCACAGAGCAAGATTGAAGTGCACTTGTCACCATGGTGGCGCCCATCAAAGGAGCTATTCTCAGCAGGTGACTTGCACACACCCAGGGCTTCCAGGAGAGCATTGCTAGTGTGAAACAACAGTAATCAAAGACCATCTTGTGTTGCAAGGAACTGCAAATATTTACCACGCAATAATTGGAGAAGATGTTTTGTTAAATCCCTCCTATGAGGGCAGTGAGTACATGATAAACTTAAATTAACTGTCTTTAATAAACCTTGTGTTTTGACTTTTTGTTTTGCATACAAGGCCAGCACTGACATGTCTTCTTTCTTAAGAGGAAATATTATAAATTCTTTTAACCTTAGCTTCTCTTTTAGGCAATATTTTACAACATTAAACAATGCTCTAAGAAAATGTCATATTGCTCTGAAATATGAACCCAAAAATAAAACGACCCTTCCAGACGCTGGGTGGCCTTTTTAGAAAATGTTTAATTTAATTTGTGAATCAGCTTCCTGACTTGAAACAAAACTTCAAAAACTGACGATTTTTAAAAAAATTCTCAGAAATGCTACATGCTTAATGATGATTCATAATGCCAAACTTAATAGTGAGTCAAATTTCAGGAACTAAAATATTGTTTTTGGAAAGAAAAGTTTAATCTGAATTTATGTAGTCATTTATGCTGATGAGGTTTATGGCAAATATACTTCCTTGGCATTTGAGAAACTAGAGGAAGCAGGAAGGCCCTACTTCTGCCTTTTCCCCTGAATCGGCCTATAGTTAGGATTTTTAATTATTTTTTATTAATATACATAATGATACATACTGGTTACATTGAGCTTGAACAAATTTGTGCAGAATATATACATATATATCACCAACTTTATAATCCCTTATACTTCATGGCCCTCTGATCACTCTCTCCATCCCCCCTAACTTCCATTATCACACCCGTTTTGTCCTACAGAACGCTTGCATTTCTGTGTTTCTCATGTTAGAAAAACCATACAATACGTAACCTTCTGTATATGACTCATTTCCCTAAGCGTGATGATCTTGAGGTGCTTCCATTACCTACACAAGCCTTAAATCTGTCTTTATGGACCAGTTAGGAGCTTTTGATGCTCCTTTGAAGTGGACCTGAAGACCCTCTTTGGAGAGGCCCTTTCTAAGAGGAAAGGAATATTCTTACCTTGGAAGATAAAGCCCTAGAGGAAGGAAATGAAGCAAGCAGACCTAGCTAATCCCTTCCCACTTACTACCATTAACAACCACCTTTTTAGCTCATTTATACTTCTTCATGACTGTTTCTTCATCAAACTTAGCGTAAAAAATACAAAAGATTCCCATTTCTTTTCTGTTTTCTGAAATCAACCTCATCTCATATAATACACATGAAATACATTGGCGTTTGCATAACTTTATTATTGCAAATGTGTGCAGAAGACTTATTTTTTTCTCTGCAAAGTTATTGTGATAGGTTCTTAACACCTCAGGAGCATTGAAAGTAAACCACACAATTTCTGAATGAAGAGTCCCAATCACTGTATCCACTGTTCAGTCTGCTTTAATGCACAAGGAATTCCTCTTTGAAGTCGAATATTATTAATGTCAGAAGAGGCAAAGACAACCTCTAGTTTGCTCACTTAAATTTAAGATTAACAAAAGCCTTTATAGCTAGAGATTTCTACAGTTTCTGTAGTTGGTTGTAAAGAATAGAGTGAGTTTTTGTTTTATTTATTTTCTTGTTTTGTCTCGTTCTTTTGAACAGCTTGACTAATTTAAACCAACGCTGAGCTGTTTGACAAATGATTAACAACTGACTGTTAATTGTGGGGAAGGGGATGGCTTCTGTCACTTGTTTTTTTTCAGGACAAAAATCCTACTGCCCTCGGTAAATATGAATAATTCCGGGCCATCCACAGGCCAGGGTTGAACAGACTTGAAATGGAAAAATATTAGATCTTAGCCAACTTACTAAAATGAAACTTCAACTCCAATACCGGGGAACTATATGACTTGGAGTAACGCCCTTAAACTTTTCTGTACCTCACTCTTCTCAAACATAGACTGATATAAAGCGCAATGCGCATTACACGTTGTGAATTAAACTGTGCACCATCCGGCACATTGCAATGCTATATAAGCACACATTGCTGTTCTTAATATTTTACTCTCCGATTGCAGATCACTGAAACAGATTAGTTCCGATCCACTTTCTACATCGTGACTATGCAAATATTTGAATCCAGAAATTATTCTCAGCCTATCAGGCGTGTTCAACCTCTAGCCAGACTTCTTTTGCCCTTGATTTTTAAACATGCTATTACAAAAAAGAGAAAGTATTTGCCTTTATACGTATGTATGTTAACGATATTATATATAAGTGGCCTAAGAGTTTCTTTATACTCAAAAGAGAGAGACAAAAGAAACAGAGTCAACTCATCTGTCTATCATCTTTTCTTGACTATAACCATCTCTATTTAATTTTTCTGAAGTATATTTCTTCATATTTAATATTTCTCCCATTGATCACTGAGAAAAGCAGAGTCTTTAATACAGATGATTATCTCTCCCACAAATAAGACATCAAGTATTTTATCATAATCAATTTTCTGGTCTGTCCTGAAGAATTTGGCAACAATCAGCCAGCTTTCCTTGATGGCTCAAAATATACAAAATCTGCAGCCCCCTCTATTTCAAGGAGATTGCCAGAGATGTCATTCATTGACATTTTTGACTTATCACCATAAATACATTTGGATCCATTCATCTCTGACTTTAGCAGATGTCTATCTAACATAGAAAACCTAATAGTGAATGTAGCCTTGTGGGTATGAAGGTGAGGTCTTTGTAAAGCATCATTGTTTACGGTTGGCACAGAATTTGTAGTGGCACAACTTGAATTGGTGTATTATGCTTTCAGATTATCCAAAAAGAAAACTACAATCCTGAAAATAAAATCTCCTTTTCTTCTTCCTGGACAGTTATTTAGTTTTAGATATTTTTAATAATTGTGTTCCAAATTAGGATAAGGTGATTGAAATCTAAATTATTACCTCAACCAAAAATTAATGAAAACATCAAAGCTATCCTGAAACAAACAGGTATTATATGCTTTATCTTGTACTAAAAGGTTGTGTATCTGTTTTAAGTTGTATTTATAACAAAAAAATTTTAGGAAGAAAGGTTGAAAAGCTAGAGAGTTTTGTAAGCAGCTTCTATCACACAACTAAGGAAGAAATGCAAATCATCCTGGCTAATTCTCTTCCAGAAAGAAGAGAAATGGGCACTTTCCAACTTCATTAAGGTCATTATAACTTACACAGGAAACTTTGGAAAAAGGCATTAGCAGTAAAACAAAACTACGATCAAATATCCCTCAGGAACACAGATGCAATCATATACAACTAAGTACCTACAAAGAAACCTAGCAATAAACTAAAAGTAGGATTATTGTAGTAATGAATCTGTGATTTTTCTTTGAGAAAACGAATGATTCAATTCAAAAAAACCAATGGAAGAAAAATGCCATATGATAATTTTGCAAGATAAAAAAAAAACATTTGACAATGTTCAAATATATTCATGATGAAAATCCTCAGCAGACTGGAATGAAAGTTTCTCAGTTTGATAAAGCATATTAGGAAAATCTTATAATTAACATTATATTTAATTAATTATCTTTAATGATAAACTAAAACTGCTTAGCTGTTGAGGAAATTAAAATACTGGTGCAAATAATTTAAAATATGCATCCAAAAGAAAACAAGAATTGTTATGCAGATTTCAGCTGATTTGAAGAAATTAATTTTTCTTCTATCATTTGATTTTTAAAGAGCAATTGGCTTTTATTTGCAAATACTAGAAAGAAGCTTTATTTCAAAGCTTTAACAAAAACAATCTAGGGGGAAAAAACTCCACAATCTCCAGATTTCACTAAGAAAAACAGAATTATAAGAATTACTGAAAAGTTGTAAACACTGAATTTTAAAAATGCATTTGATTTAGGATGCTTTCTTTAAAACTCCCTTTTACATTACTTACTCTGATTTACAAATATAATGCTATATATTAGCGTCAAAATTTTAGACATGATCTGCGATCTTCAATTTATGAAGTAGAGAATAATATTAATGTCCAATCCAAAAAGGAAAAGCATCATAATACTCTCTGACCTCAAGCCATTGTTCAAGCTATAGTAATCAAACAATAGAACACTGGCATGAAAAACAGACACACTGATCAATGGGTTAGAATGGAGAGCGTAGAAGCAAGTGCACCTACTTTCAGACTATTGAATTCTGAAAGAATGCTAAGAACATGTGTGAAGAAAGGAGTCTTCTCAATGAATGGTGCTGAGAAAAGTGGGTGTGAACATTCAGCAGAATGAAATTAGATTCCTGTCTTAATGACAAAAGTCAATTCTAAATGAAATAAAAATTTAAATGTAAGATCTCACACTAGAAAATTGCTGAAGAAAACAGGAAAACACACTCGAACATTGAAATAGATATTTTTAAAGAGGACCCTCAAAACTACTAGAAACAAAATAAAATATAAACAAGTGAAATTCATCAAAATCAAAAGCTTCAGCACATCAACAGAAATGATCAGAGTAAAGGGAGAACTTGAAACATGAGAGAATATATTTGCAAATGATGCATCTGATAGGAGATTAACATCTGGAATAAGTAAGAAACTTGAGACCCTCAAGACGAGAAAACAATAAACACTATTATAATACAACAGAAATCCAAATAGCCCTATTTAAAATTGGGCAGGAGACCAAATTGATGTTTCTCAAAAGAAAACACACATCTGGGCAGTAGACTCATGAACAGTGGTTAGTGTCACTAATTATTACAGGAACGCAAACCAAAACTCCCACACAAAATGACTGTTCACAAAAGGCCAAGGATAACAAGTTCTGGCGGGGATGAAAGGAGTAACTAATGCCTGCACGCTTTTGGGGGGACGCAAACCAAAGGAAGCATTACGTAGGCCCCTCAAAAATTAGAAATAGCTTTAGCACTGGCAATCCCACTTCTGGATACGTGTCCACAGATCATGAAATCAGTATGGTTAAGAGACATCTCCACTCCAGTGTTTATTACAGATCTATTCGCAACAACCAAGAAGTGGAAATGATGTAAATATATCTCAACGGATGAATGAACAAAGACAACGTGGTACATCTATCCAAGGGAATACCATTTAGCCATAAAAATTAGTGAATTCCTGACATCATAAATGGAACTGGAGATTGTAACAGTAAGTGTAATAAACTAAGCACAGAATCACAGACGTAAGTTAAAAATTTTTTTCATAGCAGCTGAGAGTAGAAGGGTGGTTAAGAGAAGCTGGGGAGATGGAAGAGAGTAGGAGAGGATTTCGGGTAAGAAAGCGTTCATCAGTGCGCACTACGTTACAGTTAGAAAGGAGTAAGCGGGTCAGTTTGCTAATCAACAGTAGGATGAATGTTCATTACAACATTGTACTGTAAACTTCTTATTACGAGAAAGAATTCTGAATTTTTTCAAAAGAAAATTATAAATGTTTCAGAAGATACATACATGGATATACAACTTGGTCGAAATACTAAGTCTACAACATACACAGGTATTGAAACATCATCTGTTGCCTGGTGAATACATACATTTTGTTTTTATGCAATACTTATGATTTTAAAATGGATAAAAATAGTGAAGAATGCAATTAGTAAGTATTAGCTTTTTTTCTTTCTCAAAAATGATGTTTTCAAAATTGACTATGAACGGAAAAAATCCTATCCGATAAATATGTAAACAAAGCAAGTAAAGAAAGTCTAGCTGGCCTCAGACTTCTCCTCACTAAGCCTTAGATCTGGAGGCAAGGAGAACAGCCCTCTGAGGAGTCTTATTACTGGGTGAAAACGACCTTTAATGAGGTGCTAGTGCTTGAAGATGAGTTAAAACATGAAGCTGTTTTTGAACACGCAGAGTTCCTTTTTAAAAGAGCAATAGAACAGCACAACATCGAAAAATTTCTTGGCTTGATTCTGGTCTCGGGTTTACATTAGAAAATATTTACTTACGACTAAATCTGGATAAGTGTGTCATTTATATAGAATTACCATATTTGCAAGCATAAAGGTCATTTTTGCATAATAACTGCACTTAAGCTTTGGAATCAAATGCTTGTCATTTGGATATGGCTCCTATGTGGATTTGTAAATTGTTTCCATCTTCTGGGCTGAGAAATAAGCTTATCAGCCAGGGGTAGCTTTGATGAGGACAAGCACATTTTTATGTTTCCCTCAATAAATAATCCATTATTGAGTATCAATCATAATTTGTTTACTCTAATTATTCTCAAAAAAGTGTTTCTAACTTGTTTCTCCCCCTGGTTTTTGTGTTTCTTGCATTCCGTACTCACGGGGCCTTCAGGTGCCCTCAATAGCAGTGTATCCCTTTGTTTGTGTAATCTACATATTTCCTATATTAAACTCTGAAATATGAGCTCTTTAATATATATTTATTGAAGTGAAAATAAAAATAAGTCCTTTTTCAAAACAATTATCATCCAGAAAAGTAAAATCTTATATATATATATATATATATATATATATATATATATATATATATATATATGGATCATATGGTCTTCCCAATGATTATTAAGTGAAATTACTTTCCTCACCACAAAATCAATAATCCTGACTAGCATTTGTACTCTCCTTGCTCTTAATTCTTCCCTACACTTTTTTTCGTGATCCTCCAGAGAGGGTAATCTCTAAATCTTTTCTTATGGTACTACCTTACACATAATAACCCCGATTTCCACCAAGCATGCTATCAATATCTCAGAAACCATTTGGCCTTCTCTCATTAGATTTTTGTGGGTAATAACTTTTCATCCACTCACCTTACTTTTCCTAATTTCATTCAGTCACCCGAAAATGAGCTATCTCTCAACCTTTCCAGTCGATATCCGAGACAGGGGTTTGAGACATAGTTGACACGTTGGTCATCTGCATTAAGAGATAAATGGAGAGGATTAGAATCCAGCACAAGCATCAAAACAAATTGGACTGTGTTTGTCAAGAATAAGTAAAACATACTCAGGGGCTTAGTTCTGTGTACCAGGTCCCTATTCACATTGTGTCTTCCATCTGTGGCTTTTGAGATGCTTTTACTTATTTAGGTAGAAATCGGTACCACATTGTACATGAACCATCACAGCCATGAGACTGGAACTAAACGTTTTCAACTGGAGTAACATCAGTGGATGCCCAGACAATGACAAAATGTTTTGGAATGAGTTTCGCATTAACTGCAGGTTCTGGTCTTATGTCTTCTACTTCCCAATCCACATGAGCTACCCAATGTTTAGGAAGCTGAAAAATCACACAGCTCCTAACTATATGAACATATTAGTTTATGCTCCTGGGGCCCGCTCTATCTTGTCTCTATCAGATGGACATTTCTGCACTAACCGTTCCTAAATGCATCCTTCTGCCATCCAACTCCCAACCCACACAAAGAGTTGTGTCTTCCATGTCACCAGTGCATTGCTCTGGGTTTTTGCCAAATATTTTGTCACGCTGCCCTACAGTTGTCATTGCTGATTGATATCTGCCCCCTTGAGTCAAGAAATTCTTTATGCAAGGTGTGTGTACCTCAAGACTCTCTCTGGCATGTTTCACAGTATTTGGGACGTCTGTTCAATACTATCATTCTAATATCTTCCTTTCTCCTCACATCCTTCTCAATCATTTTCTCCCTGGGCTTCTTTAAATAAAGAGCAAGATTCAGTCACGTATCAGACAAAGCAAGAGCAACTATCCCTGCTCCCATGGCCCCAAGAAGGCTGCATCAACTAAAAGCGGCACTTTGTGACATTGACAGCTCTATTTTCTGTGAGCCTCATCTTGTCCCAAGGAAGGTTGTGTGCTTGGCATTGTAGATTCTCTGATTTAAGAAAATTCGTGGGTTAAGGAAGGGTCTGCTCCTGAAAGGATAAAAGAAAATTAGTGTTTCATAAAAGCCCTGTTTAACTCAAGCTGACCCACGATGGTCCTAACTACTCTGTGCTCCGAGTTATACTTCTTGGCATTGCTGGGTCACAGTTTTCCTATTTCAGAAAGAAAATGAGTTTTTAATCCACTTTTTTCCTTTTTTCCCATTTTATTGATATGTATACGTGCAAAATTTAAGGTTTACAATAGAGTTGAGCATTTTATGCACATACATATCTTGTCGAAGTGACAAGGGCTTTCCCACTCCTCTTTTGTCCCTCCCCCTATCCTCCCCTCCTTCCCTCCTCCCCTACCCAACCCCCTGTTTCACTTTGTTTTTCATTTTAAGTTCTATAGAAGTTGTGCTCTGGGACTCTCATATCAGAGAGACCATTTGATGTTTCAGCATCAATTGCCTACGACACAGGGCATTAAGTTGCCTTCTTGAGTAGAGCATAATTGCTTTTTTCAACACTCCAGATATAAATTGTAATAAGTAATAACTTATTTAGGTTTATTTTCCCTGTGTTTTCCTCTTAGGCTCTTTTGAGTTTTCAAATATAACTAATGTTATATTTTCATTAATATTATTATCCAATGCTATCATTTTCACCATCAGAAAACTGTAGTAGAATAGTAAAAGACTTTTGCCATTCATGGTTTTTATTATTTTTCCATTCATTTTCTCAGCAATTACCCTGTGGACACATACTACCTACCAGATACCGTATTAGACAATAAAATGCAAAGTGACTATAAGTCATGCAAGTGAGCTCCTATTTTATAAAACCTGCGATTAAAGGTTTAGGCAGGATTTCAACTACGCATACCACACTTGATGTCTTTCTTTAAGTCAATCAGTGAATTTCACTATGTGCTCTGTAATAGTTTCAAACTCTTCTCATTTCTGCTTCTGCTTTGCACATGAAGATTTAAAAATATTAAAAATGTAGGTATTTTAAAAAAGATGTTACTTAGCCAGAAATGCATGTGCTTGTCAGAAAATTTGGCCTGGAAGCAGATTCCACTTGGAAGCTGTCAGTACTCCCCAGTTGCCTAAAGGGCCTCCTAGCAGGTACGTGACCCCAGCAAGAGAGATACTGAGTGTGTGAGAGTGAAATCACTGGGGGGCTAGTGGGAAACAGCTGCGTGATATGGGAGCCAAACTCCCAAGCAAAAAATAGAATTAACAGGATGGTTAGCCTGGTGGAAAAGAAATTGAAAATGAAACTTGCAACAAACACGATTTTCTTTTGGCATCGTGGGGAAATGAGTGCATCACACCTGGTGTGAGGGCAAAACCCCCTGCTGCCAGCAACCGTGTGGACTCTGCCTTGGTTCTCCTCCAGGAAGAGATAAGAAGGTGGTGTGATCTCCCCCACTCTTCCTACTCACCTCCCTTATTCCTTTTCACCTTCTTCGTCACATCTTGTCTTTTATCCTATTAATGTTTCGTTAAGTAAAAATGAACATTGAGCACTTTCTGCTAGACCTTATGTTAAGCAGGTAGAATGCATATACAAGAGGGGGCTGGAGGAATTTCCCGCTCTCAAGAACACCATGAACTGAGGGTGTATATAGGTATTGGTATATCACCATGTGCCTCATAAATATGAACAATAATTATGTGTTAATCAAAATTATATATGCATATCAGCTTACTACACTTTACATTATAAGCATGAGACATTAAATAGTTAACATGAAAGATTATTAAAGATTAAAGTGAGAGCCTGCAGGAATGGCTCAGCAGTTAAAGCACTTGTCTAGCTAGTGTTAAGTCAAGTGCTAAGTACCTAAATTCGATTCCCCAGCACCATATAAACTGGGTATGGCGGTGCACACCTGTATTCCCAGCACTTGGGAGGCTGAGGCAGGAGGATTGCTGTGAGTTCAAGGCTAGCCTGGGCTCCATAGTGAGTTCAGTACCGACCTGGGCTGCAGAGCGAGACCCTGTCTCAAAAACAAAACAAAGAAAGATTAACATGAGAGTAATATATGAATTTATATTACTTAACACTGCAAAAAGTTCAACTATTTCAAAATCTTCTGTTAGCCATGGGAGGCTGGCATTGGCACCCTGATTTTACAGCTAGGGAAACGGAAGCTCCAGGGATGGGAATGAGCGTTCCGGGCTGTGTTTGGAGGATGCTCTGTGGGGATATATGGTATGTCCAAAATTTTTTCAAGGAAAATAATTATCTTCTAAACCTTAGGGTGTGTCTCTGTGTATGGTGTCCCTATGTGTCGGAGTGCCATGTTTCTATGCGACTATGTTCTGTGTCGCTGTGAGTGTGTGCACAGACGTGTAACGAAGAGGTAACCCAGTAAAAGAAGGACGACAGGGACAATGGGAAAATTTGAAGTGGAAGAAACAAGAGCTAAATGTGAGATAAGTTAAATCCTATGCCAGACTTTTAAAAACCAACACCTAAGACAAACCTGTAAATTGATAGGAAAGGTATGTGTGGTGTCCTAATGTCCTGTACCACTTGGTCTTCAGGTGGCTTCTTCTTAGTCATCTTTCAGGCCCACGTTAATCTGAGCAGACGATAGGCTCACTTTGCTCTGTCCTTCCTGACAAATTAAGACAGCTCCCAACAAGACGGCCATGGCGGCACCTCCAAGTTAGTCTAAAAATAGTGCCAGCATACGGGCCTCACACTGAACTGCCTTGTTATACTACTCCATTTATGTAAATTTCTAATCTTTCTGTCAGCACAGTGGTCAAAAGGCAAGAGGAAAAAAAAATGCTGCCCACAAGAAGGATTGAGTATCCACAGTAGAGGTGATTGATTAGCCAGTGCTTCTGCCTTAATATCAATTTAGTTGCTGCTAACATCTGGACCAATACCTTCTTAAGGTTCCTGTGCATACAAACAATTTTATATTCACGAAATTTGCTTTAATACCCACAAGCGTTGTGACCTTCCTAAGCCCTGCTTTTCCTCCTTATTCCCTGTTCTAACCATCTTAAATATAACGAGAGGTTAGTGATGTCAACACACAGCTGCTGGGCACTTGTCTGGTACATCCAGGAAATGAGAAATGGATGTGATATTGTGTCACTTACATAGAGTCACTTTGCCTGGTTTCATGTCAACTCTGCACAGAAGGCATTGAGTTGCTCATGGAAATCACCTGCTTTTCTGAGTGGACACTTATTTTTTTTTTTTTCCTTTAAGGGAACTAAAAATTAAAAGTGAAATCTCTCCAGGTATAAAAATGATACAATTTTAAAGCTGTAAATGTAAGCGACTGAAGAAATGCCTTTGCTTTTGCTTCAATATATAGATGAGGGAAAGGAGGGTGGTAGAAGTTAAGGGAAGGGGACAGGGCACTAGAAACAGCCATGAGGATTCAGACCGAGAAGGAGCTAAGTGGTAGATCCAGTATCAGGTTGCTTCCTTTTTAAGCTACGTTACTTACATCTTCTCAAATGGGCCCATATCACTTTCTAAGTAAAAAAGATTTGTTCATTCAATAATGTAATGTTTGGTACCAGCCTGACCTGAGGACAAGTAGTTCTAACTCGCCGTCAAATTCCAGGTGACCTCAGAAAAGTGTTTAATTTCAACTTTTGTTAAGCGTTGTCTCTAGTTTGTAGATGAAAATCCTTCTGTCGATTGCTCGAAAGTGGTGAAAAGATTTGACAGAATACAAAACAGACAAAAATAGCACGTGGTGTAATGTATCTCTTCTCTTAGTATCGCCAACGTGCGCGCGCGCACACACACACACACACACACACACACACACACATTCAGTCACACACACATCCTCGAATATCCCCTGCTCACACTTTCTTCCTCCAAAGGCAGTAAAAGATATGGACTTAGCTTCACTGGTACATTATACTATGCAGTTTTGATTTTCTGTTTAGGCTTCTGTTCTGCTCTTAGAACCAGAGAGTACGTCCCAAATCTCATAGACCACATGAGTTTGAGTAGAGTCTATAAAAGATGTTGCTTTTTCCCATCACTAAGATGAACATCCTGAATGAAGATTAATAGATCCCTCTTGCCATGAAGACATGAATCTTTCTGCGCAAAAATATGAGACAGAGGGTTCAATGAGCAAATTCTCTGGGGCAGTCAAAGCAACGTCACATAGAAAATCTAGCTAACAATTAATGAGAACTTATCATGTGCTAGGACCAATGCTGGTGATAAACCAGGCACATTATCAAAAAAAAAAGTCCTTATTGTTTTCTTGTTGGAATAGGAAGACAAATAGCTAATATATTTTAACAAACAGATAGATATCAATATATATTCTGCTCACAGAACATATTAAAATACATATTATTTGCATTTATCTTGGGGAACTGTGTTATTGAAAGTGATATGTGGCCATTTAATAAGATTCGAGGAAAGTAGCTTAAAAAGTAAGCAAATTGGTATTTAATTTACCATTTAACCACTCCCCCTTCCTCACGTTCCGTTTTCTCCGGATTCCCTTCTCATAGTCACAGCCTGTATCTCTGCTGTCTGTCACCTCTCTTATTTTTCTCTTTAAACTATTTATGTTTTGAGTTTCTTATGTAAAATAAGTTATATGACAATCAACCTTCTATGTCTTATTTATTTCACTTAGCATTATGGTCTCAAGATGCATCCACTTTTCTACAAATGACCAAAATTTATTCTTCATAGCTGAGTGGTTCTCCATTGTGTGTATATCCAACATTTTTAAATCTATTAATCAGTTTATGGAAACATTGCATGCTGTTATAATTTAGCTATTGTAAGTTGTGCTGCTATAAACACAGATATGCATAAATAACTGTAATATAATGGCAAAGTTTTGGCAGAAGATACTTAGGGGAGATTTAAAATGGGTCAAATAGAATTTCATTTTTTGAGGAATCTCTATATTGATGTCCGTAGTATTTGTACAAGTTTATAGTCCCATCAACAATATAGACGTGTTCCCTTTATCTCTTTAAACTTATCATCACTTGACATGTGAGTTCTTGATGTTAGCTATTCTTACAGGGTCATGATTGAATCTTGCTGTTGTTTGGACTTTTATCTAATGGTCAATGAAGCTGAACATTTTTTTGATGCATTTGTTGGTCATTTATACATCTCTTGTAAAGTGTTCATTTCATTTCCCAGTTTTTGATAGTCTCTTATTTTTCAGATGATTTTTTGAGTTATGTATGAATTTCAGAAATAAATCATTTAACAAAAGAGAAACTGGGAAAGTTTTCCATTCTGTGGTTTGTTCACTCTTCTCATTGTTTTCTTCGCAATCTAGAAGCTTTTTAATTTGATGTAATGCAATGATTTTTTTAAAAAAATCATGGTTTTTTTTTTGTACAATTGGTATTATGTGTAGAAAGCTCTTTCCCGTTCCTCTGTCTTCAATAGTTTAAGAATCTTATCTTCCTGCAGATTCAGTATTTTGGTTTTTAAATCTCAGGTTTTTTTAATCAATCTTGATTTTATTTTAGTAAAGGATGAGAGATATCAGTTTAGTTTAATTCTTCTGCATGTTGATAACCACTTTGTCCAACACCGTTTATTAAAAGAGGCTATCTTTTCTCCAACATACAGTTATGATACTTATAATGATGAAAGGAGAGATGTGATGTCGTGCTTACTCTATAAATGAGAAGTTGAGATGTTAAGCCATTTGCCGGTCGGCTAGCTTGGAAGTTTAAAGCCTGTACCATCGATGCCTTAAAGAAAAATTTAAACTGAGACCACTTATTTATGTGCCCTCGATTTCTCACTCTCTGGTTTAGTGGCACTATCCTTGCACTGTATGTCTCCGTATCTTATTCTGTAAGATGAATTCCGTAAACTCTTAGCCTATAATGATTTTTTCTCCAGAGTCTCACAATGGTCTTCTTCACATTTGTGTAGTTTACTTTCCCGAGAACACTGGACATGTATGTTATCATCATTGTCATGCCAAAGATATAGAAATTGATTCTTGGAAATCCTAAATACATCTGCAGGCTACAAAAACAGGAAGTAGCAGAGCCCAGATTCAAATATCTACTAGTCTGACTCCCAAGTCCATTCGTTGCTTTGCACTCCCCGTCTCCTTCATTTTCTTAGCTTAATTTTTTTTTTATCATGATAGGAAACATGATCACGAAGTTGGTATTTCTATACAAAAGGTGAGAATGTAGAGCTAGCCGATTTGGATGAAGTTGCACTTTTAGAAGTCCCCACTAATTATACTATGTAATGTGCTGTTCACAGATTAATGGCCAATTATGCAGTGTGATCTCTGCTTAGGTACCGTATGTTCTCTTTTCACATGTATCTCCTTATATGAAAACACCTAATTCTGTGGCAAATCTCATATTAGATGGTTTATAACATTGTGTATGAAAAATACTGTGAGTAGAATATTGGCTATGCCAATAAAATGTTTGGTGTGTTTCAGTATAGGCTGAGTGGTGATTTATTTATTTCAATCTGCTACTATTATCTTATACCTATGATGCACAAGATAAACAGAGAAAATAAAACAAATAGTAGAAAAAATAAAAATCACCCCAAAGATTACCTCTGGAGCTATCCACCATGAAAAATTTTTATTTGAGTTCTGAATTACAGTTTTCTTTTTAAAAATTTTATTGTGGTAAAAGAATTCACATGACATAAAACTTAACTTTTTTATAAATACATAAGTTTCAAATTCTGTAACATATTAGAACCATGGGATTTGGCTAATTAGTGAGCATCTATGTTCACCCTTTTTTCAGATATACCATAAACACTAATGAGCACTTTCCTCTGTCTCTGTGCTTACATAGATGAATAAATGACAAGGTAGCACAGAGGGTATGTAAAACTTGTGACACTCGGAAGATCAACTTGGACATTACTTGACCAAAGTTTCAATCCTAGGATTGGTTTTAACATGAAATATCTATTGATTACAAGCTAATGAATTCATATTTTGGGGGTGAGCTTCCTAGTTTATTGAAGCCTCATTCTTTGCCCAGAAGCTGTAACTGCATTAGGCCATCTAGAGGAAAAGATGTTATAAGTGGGGAGCATTTACCTGAGATCAGATTCTGAGGCAGAGGAGCAGAAATTGCCTGGAGACTTGATCCTTTAAAGTTCCCTGCACCTAGAAGTTCAAATGGCCAGTAAATACACGAAAAGAAGTTCAATGTCTTTAGCCATTAGAGAAAGGCAAATCAAAACATAGGGAAGATGTGACCTAATTCCAGAGACGCTGGTGTGTATCAGGAACTGTAAGAGCAATCAGAGCTGGTGAGGCTGTGGAGAAAAGGAACTCTCTTACGCTGTCGGTGAGAATGTAAACTGGAACAACCACCGTGGCAAGGAGTATGCAAGTTTCTCAGAATATTTGAATATCCCCTTTGATCCAGCGATACCTCTTCTGGAATTTTTTTCCAAAAGAGTTAAAAACATCATATAACAGAGATACATGTATACCCATATTCACAGCATTCAGAGCATCCAGATTGCAGTCATTTCATACAACTAATTAGGGGAGGAATAGTGGGAACTTGGGAGAAGGGGAGCGGAAGGAGAGGAGGAGGATTTTTAATTTTGATGCCATATACATATAAACAAAATACTCAAGATCAATGCAAACATTGTGTATTGTATACATACATGTCAAAATGGAGGCAAGTTCCCTGCATCTATATCTCCATATAAATTAATTTGAAGAAAATAATTTATTCATGTCATTATGGGTCATTTTTCTTAAAATGAATCTCCTTCTCAAGTGGGATATTTTAAAAGATAATTCAAGAACAACAGATAAAGAAAAATTGCAACGTAATTCTACACTACCATAACCTCTTTTGCATCTGCACCTGTATCTGTATTGTTTAAATATCTAGATGTGAGGAATTAGTATAAATGGGGATTGAACAATTTTTCTTTAAAATGCCAGATGTCAAGATGGAATATTCCAGGTACTGATGCAATTTTTCAAGCTGTGAAAATTTAAACAGTTAAAAAAAATCATTGTTATCTCTCAGGCTTCATAAGAATGGATAAGTGTTAGATTTGGCTGATGGGATGGAGTTTTGTTAAATATTGATCTAATGGTTGATATTAAATTAGAGATTTTTGAAAAAAACTTTTTGCAGTAATCACATATGGGGAGAATTACAGAGTCATTTATGTACCAGCTATTGAATATTGGGCTCATTGTGCAAAATATTCAGCCTAAATATCTATTGACAGATGAATCTGAAAAGAAAATTATGATATGTACATACAGACACACATACACACGAATACGTACACATGAGAGTATAATTTACCATAAGAAGGGAACAAATTTTGTCATTTACAAAAATAATGGATAATCTGGAGATCGTCTTTTTAGGCTGAATAACTCAGGCTCAGAAAGACACATACTCTATGTTCTCTCTCATATATGGCATCTAAAGCAGGTGACAGGAAAGTAGACAGACATACTAAGTCAAAAGAAAGAAAGAAGGGGGGACACAGGGATGCAAGGCGGTGGGATGGGGCGTGCTTGTCATCAAAACGCATCCTGCACTTTGAACTCCTGAGGAAAAAGTCCCGCGAGACTAGAGGGATCGGGAGGTGAGGGAGGGGGTGACTAGTGCGTGTTGTATGCTTAGACAAATCTGCTCATGTGGAAGCTATTCATCTGCAAACATGGCCAATATGCATTCATAAAAAATTGTTAAATAAAGAATGGTTCAAATACTATTCTCATTTTAAAAATGTTATAACTAAAGGATTTGGAAAATCTGAAAATAATTTTGAACGTGTGATCTCGGCACTCTGTGGCAGTTCTCTCGGTCAAGTGCGGCCTCTCAGCTTGCCCTTGCTGGAGTTGCCCCTGCTAACGGGCACTGAAGCAGGAAAGCGAGCAGCTGGCCGGCCTCCCAAGAAGCCAGCGCCGGAACCCCCGAGCCTGATATTTGATAAACCGCTTGATTGACACGGCTTCTTGCAGGGCACAAACTGTCCTTAGTCCACACCCTGAGCACTCTTTTTCTGTGCAATTTCCTCCTTAACTTTCAAGTTCTGTCATTAGAAGTCTCATGAATATATTATTTAAAAGTCCTGGGATTTTCAACAACCTCCTGATAATCTATCACCTGGGGAAAAAAGGGGAAAATGCATGAGAATACAGTATGCTGGGAAAACTCCAAGGGCAGATAAAAGATTTGTCTTTTATTTTTCCTCTTCCGCAAATAAAATTGCTGCATTTAAGATACAGCAATTTTGTTCTTGAATATCTTTTGGGAAAGAGTAGGTGATTTGAAAGTCCTATGAGTAAAAACACCCTGGACCTTCAGTTAATTATCTGTTTTTCCCCAGGGATACAGAATTAATGGATTAAGATTAGTTTTGATAAATATATAGATCTGGTTGCTCAAGAGCTGACAGTCACCTCGTTAGTTCTTTTTTTTTTTTGAATAAATTTCACTTACCTACAGCCCTCTAACTGAAATGCAGTAAAATAACAATAAACTTGTGCATACTGGAGTATGAGAATAATATACCATCTTCTTTCACTATAATTCTATTCACGCATAATTCTTCTCATCTTTAAAAAATTTATTGATCCTCATTTGACTCTGAAAATTTACACTCATCAAGGTCATCAGTCTCCTGAGCCTCAAGCCTTATCACTCAGCTACCCCACTTTGTGTTGGATCATCTCTCAAGCAGGGGACCGAGATTCTGTCCTCCAACTGACTCAAGATGGCCACATCTTCTACCTTGATGTTGTGAAATGCACATCAAGACCACCCGAGTGACATCCCTTACTGAGCAGGAACTTTGACAGTCATACTGTTCCAAGGAAACAGGATTTGGTTTTGCTCATTTTCCCAGTGATTCCCCCCCCCCCCCCCCATTTGCCCTTTAAATAGTGAAATAAGTTGTGTTTTCAATAATCTTGGAACTGTAGACCTAGACTTAGACTATACAGTTAAGATGATGACAGTGTCTCTCTACCAGGAAGGAAATCTTTGTACATTCCGTGCTTTGAGGTAAAGGAAAACAGTGGTCCAAGTGTCTCCTAGGAAACCTGGGGAATAGCGATTGTCTGCTTCCTCGGTGTATTCAGTGTTTCAGTGCTTACTGTGAGGTGTAGTATAAATACTTCTCCATAAGGACGCATAGATTTAAAGCTTTCTTAGGTAAATTGTCAAAACTTGAGTCCATCGTGCTTGGTGAAGTGAGTCAAATGCAGAAGGTAAAATATCTCATGGTTTCTGTAATATGAGAAACCCAGAATACGGGCACTTTATAGTATCAAATGGGAGCCCTAGTGGGAGTTAGGGGAGACAGGAGGGTATTAGAGGGCCAAGAAAGGAGAAGGGAAGTATTGCAATGTCGATGCAGCATATACACATACAAAATACTCAAGCTCATAGTAACCATTATGTATCACACTTATATATTAATAAAAAGGGGAAAAAGAAATAGAAAAAATTCCAAGTCTCTCTCCATCTTTCTCACTCTCTACACACAAACAAAGAAGTTTGTCATCCTCCCTTAGACTTTAAAACATTTTACTACTTAGTCATTCTTTTATTGTCTTACTTCAACCAAAAGACAAATCAAAACGCAGTGCTTTCTCCACAGAGATGGGAAGATGCACCTATCACGGAATGGGAAACTCTAACGTTCCTAACAAGAAATGTAATTAAAAAAAAACTTGTATCCTCCTTTGTGTTCTGCTAGACATATTTTCATGGCTTCTTCTCCCGTAGTCTTTCCTGTGATCCTTTGCGTTTTTGTATAGCTTCAGTGTGTATGTCACATATACGTCTTGCTTTTTGATGATTTCTTTTGAAGCATGGTGTTTTGATTTTCTGTGGTTATTCTGCAGAAAAAATATGCATATATCTGTGGAGGAAAGGGGAGGTTTGGAGGAATATGCATATATCTGTGGAGGAAAGGGGAGCTTTAGAGGAGAAAGAAAATGGTATTTGAGGGCTTTTTTATATAAAAACATCAACATTTTGTTCTGTTATTATTTGGATATAAACAGTCAAATAACTAAATCGCTGGTCCACTTGCCCATCCCTCTCTCTAGTCCTGAGTTTGAATGATGGCATAAGAGAACGTGTTTGTGGACAGCTAACAAATGTATTCTGAATGAATTAAAGCATGCACATCCAGTAAAAATTAAGTGATGCAAAAAGCTTAACACCTTTAGTAGTGAATTAAATCATAGGTCAGAATCAAAGGCCTTCTGAGAGTACATTTGGAGGATCACCCTGAAGTTATTCAACAGTTTAACACAAACCAACTGGCCACTGTATAAAAGTCAATACTAAAAGGTACAAGTCTGGAAACAAAGTAGACAAAAGTGTTACAAACCAAAAATATCAGAATTTCTTAAACTTCTCCGTCCCTGAGTTCTTGTTCTCTGATGTGTATTCAAGTCATTTTTTTACCCTCTACAAATAATTCTTTGGCCAAAGACCAGATAACCAACACAGAAAAGTATTCATCAGGGAGATTCAAAGTAATGGAGTTCGGGAATGACTCCCTCTCCCCCCACCCCCTCCCAAAAAAAGAAACTATCTCAAGCTATCCATCTGGGGCCAAAAAAAAAAAAAAATCTGTCAACCATCATCAAAATGATTTCTTTAAGAGCCATTTAATGAGATTCATTAATTTAAAGATATTAAAATGTTCAGTATTAAAGGACATTTTGACAGAAAAAAATAGGTTATAATAAAACCCGAGAATCAGCAGTCTGTCTTCTTATCAAAGATGATGCAGAACTCTTAGAGAAGTCTTTACTCAAAGAGAAATTCAAGATCTGATTCAATTAATAGAAGCCTTGAATGAGACAGGAAATAAAGTTTGCAATATTTCAAAGTTCTAAATGTACAACTGACGAAAGCATAAAATGGCCTACATTTTCCTAGGGAGAGTTGAAGAACAGAATGGAAAGGGCAAAGATGGAGGGGAAGAGACCTTCATATTTAACCTGGATTAGAAGCAAAGCTATCATATGATTGGCTGAAAACTAACTTCCCTCTTTTTTTTTTTTTTTTTTTTTTGAGACAGGGTCTCACTTATGGCTCGGGCTCATGGTGAACTCCCTATGGAGCCCAGGCTAGCTTCGGATTCAGGTCAATCCTTCTTCCTCAGCCTCCCAAGTGCTGGGATTGTAGGAGTACACTACCATGTTCACCTTTATGTGGTGTTGTGGAATTGAACCCAGGGCCCTAAGCTTGCGAGGCAAGGCCTTTTATTTCTGTCCCATTTTTTCAGCTCCACTTCTGTCTTCCTAATTGCCTTTCAGGCCATGACATAATGACATATACATAATTACAGGTGAGTAATTATAGTAAATGTATTTAAAGTGTGCAAGGAGATGTATTAGGTGGATTTACAGGATTGTAGGCAGAGAGTTGAGAATGGCCATGTACAGGATTAGAGGTAGAAGAATTGGAAGTGGCCATCTGTACGCTGGAGAGGCAGAGAATTTAGTGGTTGCTCACCAATAAGGTGGAATCTACCAGACAAGAAGATCAAAGATGTAACCACAGTCCAAGGTTCAAGTCCTGGGAGCTCATTGGGAGGTTGCTGTTTTGAGTTTATATTGGAAGGCTGAAGAAACTATGGATCTGTAGACCAATGTCTAAAGGGGAAGGCAGCAGGGAAGCACACCTGCTCAGAAGGACTGGTGTTCTTCTAAATGAGCACACTTCTGTTTTCTTTCTTTATTCTTTTTTTTTAAATTGCATCCTAGCTACAAATCATTGGTGAGTGCAATACACAAATAGAAGAAGTAGGCTTTGGTCTTCCTAATCAGTTTGTTGGCCTCCGTGTCAGTAATCCACAGACATACCCAGATTTTTACTTTGTTAATCTGATAGGTGCTTCTTACTCCATTAAAGTCTTTATATCATGATTAATAGTCACAATGCTCCTCCCAAATGTGTCCATACCTATGTGCATGTGCATCTATGAAATGTGGCCAAAATACAATATGAATGTTTAAAATTTAAAAACCCCCTCAAATTACTCCCCTCACTTCAGACATACTAATTTCGCATTTTCGGTTTTTAAAAAGTCTTATTTCATTAGTGTTTTCATGAGATATGATAAAAATGCAGTGGATGCTGTTGCTAAGTGCAACGCAGGAGAAATGAAGGCTTGTAAAGACGTGATGGTGTGTCCCACCCACCCTATTCACTGCATCTGGCACTGTATCACTTCTGGCTCCTCCCAACATCAAAATGGCCACGAAAAGTCAGCGTTTTGAATAGATTCAAGACATCACGGTAGCCACAGCAGTACAACTATAGACATGAAAGAGGACTTCTAGAAAGGGTTCAAACCAACAAGAATGGCTGGATAAGTGCATTAGAAACAAGGAGAAATGGTTTGAAAGAGGTTCATGACAACATGTCTTACAATGTAACAAATGCTTAAATTTAAGATTCACTGAAAGACTGCATTAATGGAGAACTTTCTGGAAAGCAAAAGCAAAGATAGTAGAGAGAATACAAAGGGTTTGTGGGGTGGGAGTAGCAATGCGTTTAAATGGTAAAAGAAGCATGTTGTAGAGTTTAGAAGATGGTTTCCTGTGGAAAAAAGATGTGGAGGCAAAACCAGGTAGTGTGACTGCTGTGAGGACTTAGAAACTTCTTCCGTAACCCGGAAGGAGATTCAAAGTGAGTACTACCCATTAAATAAGCTCTTGTTTGAATAGAAATAGTCAAATGTTTTGCCTTCTGTTGGGCTCCGCCATTGGTCAAAGCTACCCGTGGAGGGGCAGGCTTATGGTCTTAATAGGAAGTTGAAGAAACGCCTGAGTGTGTTAGCAGCTATAAATACTTAATCACCTTCCTTGGCACGTTCAGAGTGTATCAGACTCTCTAGAAGGTAGACTTGAGTAGCATGGCTGCCACTACAGTCTTTTCTCTTCTTCTAGGTCCCTAACATTTTTCATTGTCTTCAAAGGGATCGATGTCTTATATAAATGCATATAAATTTATGTTATTTATTGTAACTACTTCATAAATGACAGGTGGCCTGATGCATCTTAAAGACTGTTTTGAGTTTAGGGTCTCTTTTTAATGTTTTCCTAGTGTTCATTCACTCTTTTGTTGTGTGAATTTATTCATCTTCTCACCAAACAGCCCTTAGTGAAATAATATTTTCAAGGAAATGTGACCAGAATGTCAACCTTCTGTAGAAATTGTTGCCTGAAAATATACAATTTGGGTGTGTACAGTATTCTCTTTTCAAAACCATTTCATTATTTGTTCTTCTCTATAATATTTAAAATCACATTTTTCTAGAATTAACTTTTTTGAAAAAAAATCGAGATAATTATATATTCACATGCATAGTGGCAAGAAATAAGACCAAGATTTTGTATCCTCTCCAGCGTTTTTCTCAAACATAGCATCTTGCACAACTCAGTACAATACTATAATCCAGATAGTGACATTGGTGTCACTTTCAAGAGACAACCTTTTCCCATCACAGCAAGAACCCCTCGGCTTTCCATCGTATGGCCCCACTCACCGGGGTTGCTGTTTTCATTCAGACAATTTTCTGTGAAGTTCATTGAAATTATTGAATTTATTAATAATTTGTTCATTTCCTTTTTTAAACAAGTTTTGCTGAGCTGGCTGAAGGTTGAACCCAGAACCTTCACACTGTACTACCTACCCATTTTTTGTTTGATTTTCGTCCTTTGAGGTAGGCCTTACGAAGTTGCTAACTGTCAACGCTGAACTCCAGCTTACGATCCTGCCTCAACATCCTATAATGCTAGGATTATAAATATGTATCACCATTCCTGGCTTGTGTTTTCTTATTCCATGCCAATGAATATCTTTACTGGTAGTAGGATCTTCCCTGTTTTTGAGTAGCATTCTCTGGAATGGATGGTCCATTGCTTACTTAAACTTCCACTCATTGATAGATATTTGAGTTCTTTCCAGTTATTAGATTTTGCAAATAGCATTGCTAGGAATGTGCGTGCAGGCTTCTGTGTGAAAATGTTTTCATATTTTCAGGAATAGACTTAAGAGGGCAGGTGGTGGTTTGCATAATTTTGGCATACTTAGATGTATAAAAAACCTGCCAAAATATTATTCAGAGTACCTGCAACATTTTACATCTTACCACCAGGTACAAGGATCTATTTTACCCATATTTTTGCCAGGATTTGCTTCAATCATTTTATTTTAACAAGCTCTTCTGACAGTGTGGAGTGGAATTTTATTGCAGTTTTAATCTGCATTTCTCTGGTGGCCATGGATGCTGAACTTTTGTGTGTGTGTGTGTATTTGCTTTTTGTTTACCAGTTTTGTATCCTTGTCGGTGAAGTGTTTGTCCACCCCATCCCCACATTTTAATTTGATTGTTTGTGTGTGAGTGTGTATGTGTATGTCTATGTTGAATTTTTAGTTTGTTTAAAATATATTCTAGACATAATCTTCCTTTGTATATGTAGTTTGTAAATATCTTCTCTCAGTCTGTTGTTTTTCTTTTAAACCTCTTAACAGGTTTTCAGGGTTTTTTTTTTTTTCCCAAAGTATGCTTTTTAATGCTGATGGACATCCCGTTTATCCCTTTTCTTTCCATGGCTTATCCTTTCAGTATCGAGGCTAAGAAGACTTGCCTAGTCCTAGATTCCGATTATTTTTTCCCCAATGTTCTTATTTTTCAATACAATTAGAGTTCTCCGTTTACAATTTTACATTTAATTGTATGATCCCTGTTGACTTGATTTTTGTAGAAACTCTGAGATTCCACTGGGCTGATTTCTATTTGCACTGCCTATGGATGTCCAGACTCTCTAGAATCACTTCTTGAAAAGGCTTTTCTTTCTTCACTGCAGTCTTTTGTATGTTTCCCCAAAAAAATCACCTGAACATATTTGTGTGGAACAAACTTCTTTTCCAAAGGGACTTTTTGCATTTTATATGTCTTAAAGAAACATGAGAGATGCATCCTGTTCACGCCACTGGTTAGCATAACACCACTGTCTGATCTAGTTGGTCTAAGCAGAAAGAGATTTTTATGTTTTGTTTTGTGTTGTTTTCTCTCTACTAAATGATCTGGGTCCAACCCTTCCTTCAAACTCCCACAGTAACTCACATATAATATCTACTCAAAAATGAAAAATCGAACTAAATCAAAAAATGTCTCAGTTAATGATTCTGACTACTCAGAGTCCCTTGGATTTCTTAGTTTATAAAAGGGTATAGAGGAGATTGGCCATCTTTAACTAGGTCTATGCATTAAAATCTTAAGAATCTGCCAAGAATATTTTTTTCCAAAAATTTTCTTCACCTTACATGAATACCTTCTTTGTGGGGTTTACTTTAAGAAATACCTGCTTTTAGAAAACTGGGTGAACTTCACCCTCTTGAAAGAAAAGTTTTAGAATAATTTTTGCAGTCACTAATATAACAAATCTATTGTATGTTATCGTGATATCAAACTTGAAATACATTTTCTTTTCATCAAACCACGCACGCCTTTATTTTCAGGTAAATATTGAAAAGAAAGGAAAATCGTTGTCTATATATTTTTTTTCTGCCTCAGAATTCTTACAGTGTAGCTTAAAACAAAGATTTAGTGATTTTACTCAAGGAAACTCAACCTCAGTGTTTTGATATTACTCCCTGAAATCTTCATGAATATATGACATGGGTAATTTTTTCGTTACAATATTTGAAAAATATTGTCCTAGAAGAATATTTCTTGAAATAACACTTCTATGAGATTAAGGTGTCTCGATTGGTTTGTGTTGGAAAATCCCTAACTAGGTAAAGAAAGGTAGAAAAATGCATATATTCCAGGTGTCTAAGCTTCCTGTTCTTATTGTACTGACTGTTTCTGCAGCAGGGTAATTGGTGGTTTCAAAATAATTTAAAGCACGATCCCTGTTTAGTGTGAAGGTCAGTAATGAAAATGGAAAAAGCAGTCTGTGAATTAAAAAAGATTACATGAAATATAATTTTCTCCAATAACTGAATCTATTTAACCAAAGAGAGTGGAGGTTAATTATTTGTTCTTCTCGTCTGTCACTGTTAAAACAGAAAAATCCCCTACCTCAATCATCACTGCCAGACACATTCAATAAGCATATATATTGATGTGAAATAAGAAATCTTAAGCTAGTGAGTACCTTGATGGGATTATGTCAGCGTGATGGAATTAGGAACCAAACCTCCGTTAGGATTAGAATTTATCAACCACCCTAGATCGAGGATCAAGAACTGGTCTGGATTGGAGTGTGAGTCATTTATGGGCTGGCCAATGAGAGAAGAACACCCGCCCAGATGTGGGAGGGACAACTGGAACTCCAACGGTATAAAAAGGAGGAAGAGGGAAGATCGTTACAGCTTCTTCCTCTGGGAAAGCTCTCGCCTTCACCATTGTCTACGGACGCCGATTTGCTACACATCACAGATCGTCAGCACAGATTCGCGCCAGTCTCGACTTGTGCCTGTCTGCCTGTTGCTGCTCTTCAGTCGCTGATCCTCAGGCTTTGGTCTTCATAGGAGATCTACAGCAGACTCTCACCTCACCGGCTCTGCAGTCCATGAAGGGAGATCTATTTCCCTGCTGAGCAGCCATCTTGGACCACCACTATCGTTGGATTTGTAAGTCTTCCTAATAGACCTTTTTGTGACAAAAATCTGTAGATTTTGTCTTTTGAAAGAACCCAAACTAATACAGTTATATACCCATAAACCCAGTACTCTAGGAGTCTAAGCAGGAGAACAGCAAGTTGGAACCCAGCCTGTGTAACTGAGAGACATAACAAGACTCCTTCTCAAAATGAAAAATAAAAAAAAAAAAGTTTTCTCAACATAGTTCAATGTGAAGGTCATGGATTCAATCTCCAGTATCCCCGCTCTTGAAGAAAAATTCCACAAATGCTAGCACTTTTTTCTATTAAATGTATTCGTTTTCCCTAAATATTAAAGCTATAAACTCATTAGAGACAGCAAGGAATATTGAGAAAAATGTAAGCAATCTAAATAATAGCTCTTAATTCCACCAACTATAAGTGCCAATGGCTTGCCTGACAAGCACACATGCATAAAAAACAAATTCATAATCAATTTTTTGAAACTTAAAATTATAAAATACACACGTTTGTAATGAATAGGTATATATAATTTAATATAGTTTTTAAATCTTTTTTCAATTTGCAATTTTTCATAAATTGAGATCCCAATATATTAATATGCACAGGTTTTGGAGATATATAGATGGAAAATTTGGATCTATTTTTATATATCACTAAAATATTAATATTTCTGTATAAGTTAACTCTTTCACCGTTTTTGATTTTCTTTTGCTTTTTCCACATATAAAACTGCCTTCTGAGTTGGAGATTTAAATGACAGCTTCTTCCCTGACTGTGGATATATTAATTTCTACACTGTTGGTAAAATTTTTTTTTTTCCTTTTCCTTTCTGGTGGCCAGGAAGTCACAGTTGCTGTAATAGAAGAGCCTGCCTCTCCTTCCATTCACTACAGATAGAGTTGGCCTTCCATTAATCTGGAAAAATGATAAGTGGTATCAGAATATTCAGATGTATGTATCTTCAAAATCATAAAGATATATCCTGGAGTAAGTTAATGCAAGATAACTTAAGTCTATAAAAAGATTTTTTTGGGAGAAAAGATGATTTTTTAGGGTCTATTATCTGCAAATCCTCCAAGAATGAGACATCTTCTTGTAACTTAAAGGGTTTGCATACTGGCTACCTGACCAAACATCTACAGGGAGAGTCAAAAGTGAAGGCATAGTACTTATCCTACATAGTTTTGTTAGATACATAAAACACTACTTAAGTGTAAAGCACCTAGCATAAAATCAGTTATACAAGATGCCCAGTTAAAAAAATAACTGAATTTTACTCAATATAACCATCTTTTCCAACACAGACAATACAGAAAAATAAAAATAAAAAATGATTTGTGTTTGGTGTTGTCAGTTAGTCAGAACAAAGAGATTTCTGGGAATAGTGAACACCAAACTTTACATGGTACATTGAGTTCAAAGATTCAGAGATAAGCAGATGGAGAATTCCAGAAAGTGAGTTGTGCAAGTAAAAACTTATCTGTGAAAATAATTTTTACCCTAAGATTGCATTCATAAAATACTTTGATGTGTAAGTTGCTTAAACCAGCCTAATCTTTCAGCTTGTCATTTTCTTGAGTTTCCATACCTATCTTAGGCTACTAAAGAGACAGATCTGCTAACAACCAAGAGAAAATATTTATGCAACCAATAGATAGATAAGAGACACTCTAAGGATCTAATTAAGTGATAAAAATTCAGTGTTGAAAATTGTCTTTTGAATGATAAGTCTTCTTTCTGAACCTCAGAATTTCCTTCACTTACAAATTTCAGTAGAAAGAGGAAGTAAAAGTGAATTCTCATATACAGTGTACGAAATTTCATATCCCTTATTTTTATTTTCCCAAACAATCTGCAAGAGAGTGTTTTAACTGAATCTAATTTAATGTATGATTTATTTCTTGATTTTTTTTAATTTTAAAAAGTATACTCCTACTTTGATAATTAATGAGTTTTGGGGAGGATTGGACAAAATTATCTCAAGGTGACTCATTTCTTTTGTCTCCCAAATTGACTTCTTAATTCTATAACAGAAGAGCTCTTCCTAGAGCAAAATACATTGAAAGAAAAAACAGCTTAATACATAAATAATAAGTGTTTTTATACCTGACAAATGTTTGATTTTTAAAAATTACACAGGGATAATCCTGAGATTGTGTTTTCAAGGTAGAATTGAAGCTCAGATTCTTCACTTCTTTATTGTCTGAAATTCTAATCTATCAATAAATTCTGATTCTTAGAATTTGTCGTGATAAATAACTTCATAGATGCTATTGTCACATGCTGAAATGTGGAATATCAGAATGTATTGCGGTTTGAGTAAAAAATCATTACCTCTGCAAAGAGATAAACATATTCAAGTTGCTTCTTAGTTCTATACCTTCCTTTTTAAAATTCATTTTTTCTTTTTATAACCACTATTTGTTTTATTAAAAATTGTGATACTTATCAAATTATCTTTCTCAATGGCCTCCAGTTACTGATAACTGTGTGTACACACATATACACATCCATTTATTCAGATACTACAAAATTGCCAATTTTGGGGAATTCAATAAAATACTGTGAATAAAATGTATAAAATTCAAAACTAATAGATTAAGAAATTAGTCAACAACTAAAAAAAAGAGACCCAAAAGTACCAGGATTAAGTAGTTTTATGATTTTATGCACAAGCTGTATAAGATCTTCTTAGAAGAGACGACCCCTACCTTTCAGAAAGTACTCTAAAACATAAAATTAGTTAGGTAAATTTTCTTGCTTTTTCTGAGACATAGTGTCTCTATGATACTGAATGAGAACAGCATGGACACATACACATTTATGTTATGCATGTAGTTTATACACAGACTCACACGCACACGGACACACACAGTAAGACACCACTATTACCAAGGTAACATAATTTCCTAGTATTAGGTCTAAAAGATAATGACTGTTCTTTAAAACTAAAATTAATTTCAACTTAATTTATGTATATTTATATGTTGTTTGTGGTATATAGTAAGCCTTGTACATATGAACAAAGCATTATTTCTTCACCTTTTGTGAGAACGTTCACCATATTCTGCTGAATCTACTTCCCACATGATCATTTGACCCTATATGTGAGAGTCAACTTCTCAGTTTTATTCTATTCTTGATCAGTTTGTCTTTTTTATATTTGTATAGAATCTAGGTAAAAACAAAAAAAAATTGTGAAATTGGGATACAGAGATAAATATTTTTAAGAAATTAGCTGGACTATACTAAAATACAGCACATTTGCTCTCCCAGATACTGTGAACAGAATGCAAATTCAAGCTGGGGTATAATGGGATGTATTTTCAAAGCGTAGAGAAGAGATATATGATAAAAATAATTGTGCTCATATTATATAAACAATTATCAAAACTTAAGAAAAAGTAAACAAATCATTAAAAACTATGTAAAAAGTCTGGACATATATTTCACCAGAGCGATTACAGTGATGGTTAGTCAACTCACAGGAAGCTGCTTTTTGTCATTAATCCTTATGGAAGCACAAATTAAAACCATAGAGAAATACGTGTGCCTAAGTTTAGGATGATAGACTTGGTCAAATGCTAGCAGAGATTTGGCGGGGCAGAAATACTATCACACTGCAGGTAGCATTGTAAAATGGCATGATTACTTTAGAAAACAACTTGGAAGTTTGTTAAACATTCAAATCTACCTACGATCTGCAGTTTGACCTCTAGGCATCTATCTGCCTATGAAAAAGAAAAGATAGATTCACTCAAAACTTATACATCCATGTTCATAGAAGCTTTATTTGCTTTATACAGAAATTGCAAATTATCAAAAATACTTCTCAGAAAGTGAACAGATAAAGTGTGATATCTCTGTGTAAAGGAATACTACAATGAAAAAGAAGGAACTATTAGACATCACAAATCGAATCTCAGTGACTATATTGAGTTAAATGAAGACGTTAATAATAGTGCTTACTGTATGACTCCACACCTGGATAGGGTTTGGAAACCACGCCTAGACTGGGAATTGAGAACCAGCCTGCATTAGAGTGTGAGTGATTTGTGGGCCAGCCAATGAGGGAGGAGCACCCACCCAGATGAACTCTGGAACTGAAAGGCTATCAAAGGAAGGAAGAAGAAAGACTGGTAGCAGTTTCTTCCTCTGGGAAAGCTCTCGCCTTCAAAGTTGTCTGCGGACACCAGATGCCGAATACGTATATGCCCCAGATCTTCATCACAAATTTGTTCTGGTTTTGACTTGAGCACTGCTGATCTTCAGTCGCCGATCTTCAGGCCCCAGACTTCGCCATTATTCTTTGAACAACCGAGATCTGCAGCCATCTCTCACCAGCTGTCCTGAAGTCCCGGTCGGGATATCTACTTCTCAGCTGAGCAGCCATTGGACACTCCAGCTCTCGCACGTGCAGGCCGCCATCTTGGACTATCTCTCTCAGTTTTGTAAGCCTTCCTAATAGGTCCTTTATGATATAATTTCTGTAAATTCTGCATTTTGAAAGAACCCAAACTAATACGGAATAATTTTTTTCTTTTACTCCCCATTTTTATTTATATGATACAGAATGGTTACATTGAATTAGAGAATTTTGTGCACTGTGTCATGTTAACTTCACACCCCCTCCCTCTAACTCCTTTATGTTCTCCCACGTCCTTCCTTGTTCCTCCTGCCTCCCAATATCTCACCTATTTGCTTCTATTATTTTTAAGACTCTTGAAAGTGAAAGCTAATTTTAGTGGCAAGATGCAGCTTAGAAATAGCTAGCTAGTGAGGGCCAGGAAGAGTCAAGAAGGGGAGTCCAATGGAGTAAAAATGTCCTCAGGACAGAGCTGTAGCAGCTCTGTCAAGGATGTGTGCCCGTGTCAGAACTTGCTATCCACAGTGTGCCTCTGTGCAATTTGGAACAGATTGATCATAATTCCAAAGCCAAATTTTAGATATGTGTCACATTGGAGATTGAAGCCAGAGCCTTGTGACCAAGCTGCAGCCCCAGTGTAAAAGAAAAAAAAAATAAATCACCAATCTGCTCAGGCTGGTCTCAAAATTGAACAGGTAGTTGGATTAAGAGGAACTTTGGGATGTATTTCTATGTATTAGCTCATTGTGCTGGGCTTTCCTATTCAATTGCCCTGGGTTCTTTGGGTCCTAACCTTACTTTTTGCATTCCTAAAACTGTTTATCTTATATTCGTAGGTCTTCCTTCATAGTATGGCGCCGCTTCCATGAGTGAAAGTATACTTTTTTTACACTTGCTTTTTGAGGGCAGAGTTTTTTTCTCTCACCTTCACCACAAGGTTCCTATCTCACTGTGAAATGTCTCATACCCACAAACGAGGTGGTTGCATTGTTTATCCAGTTATTCCTATTGAGTGGACACGTGCACACATTTTAAAATCATACTTATACACATATGCGTGCTGTGAAGTGCTTACAATCTACTTGCAGTTTTTTTTATAATTTTACATTAACATTCTTTGTGAAAAGTAGTAGAAATTCAGTGTACATTCAAAATGTTTAAATAACTTTAAAATTAATGAAGAAAATCAACTTTATGTCCTTAAATTTTAGAGATATCATTTTTATTATCAGATAAACAATGTTTCTGATAAGGAACTGTCTGAATTTAGCCCAAATTTATAAACCTCTAGTAACAACAGCATCCTCGCAACCTCAATTAATCTATTAATGGCTACCTTACAGGGTTGTACAAAAGTCTCTAAATCATCATATTTGTGAAAAGCATTTCTAAATACTTGATGCATGATAGGGACTCAGTATGTGGAGGACATAAAATAATAACTACATATGAAGAATATTGCAACCTCTCCCTATAATCTTCTTACATTGCCACTTCCATTTCTACACAGTTCTTGAGGACAAATGCTTCCTTATGTTAACATAGTAAATACTTCATTTGATCTCCGAGTTGCTCAAACCAACTCTCTCCCTAAGGCAAATTTCTTCTTCATAGCCTCCTCTTAATCGTAAGATAAGCAGATGAACATATAGAGAACATCTATCATGTTTCAACAATTTTATATCCCTTATCACGGTAATCTTTAAAATAAGTTTCAAGGAGGCATTATCTCTGTTAAAGTCGTTGAAACCCAGCAAGGTCAAGTAATGCACTGAAGGTCACACAGCTTGTACATAATGAAGGAGGATGTTGACTCCAATATTCTGACTCTGCAGTTCACGTTTCCTTCAGTGAGATAATGTTCCTCTTCTCAGTAATCCTGTGAAGCTCAGTTCTAGGAAAATCACCTTTGGCAAAATCACCCCTTCTTTTTATTCCACGTAGTCTCTTGTGAGTTATAGTTTAATAGAGAAAGCCCAAGGTTCTGCCACTTTGCCTGTGTCACGTTTATCAAATCCTTAAGCTACAGCTCTGTGAATGCCCTACTCCTTTGTAGCATTAAAGGGTCAGGAGCATTTAGACACACAGCGAAAATATATTATGAACAAAATTAGCCATTTAATATTTCTAAGCAGATATCTTTCGAACAGCAAAAGACCTCTGATCCATGAAGGTGACTTAGCATGCCCTGGTTAGATTGCTTGTATTTCATATTTTCAAGACTTCTTTTCCCACTCTGTTCCTCTTTTTTTAAAATCTATGACAAAATACCCTTCTGATTAACTTTTTAATCAAAAGCTGTTAAGAACAACAACAACAAAAAAAACATTTAAAAGTGTTAGAGAGAAATAGCCAGTTAGTAAAATTTCTAGAAAATCAATCTTATTTTGACAATAAGAGTAATAAATGCTATAAGGCTAATAATGAAGAAAAGCAGAAATAAAAACTCAAAAAACATCTTCAGGAACACTACAAGAGAAATAAATACATGAAGTGGTACTTGTGATGTATCGATGCTACTGTGTGGCTTAGCAAATTAGAGTATAGCATGATAGTAGAGGCACCTCCATTTTTAGGCATTCTGAGTCATGAAGGCCTAAATCAAGAAAAAGTAATAATACTATAATAAATGCACACATTCTATATGGCACTATTAAGTGCTATATTCAAAAGAGTGAGCAATCTCTGTAATGTGCACATTGAACCCTTCCACATGTTGCTGATTATGCACACCAAGATTTTGGTTGATATCACAGGAATTTGCATGAGTAAATTTAAGAACCTAATCAGTGCTTCAATGACCTGCTCTGTGTTGGAATATCAGATTTGAAGAATAATAAATATTATATAAAGGACTGCCTCTAAAATGGGAGTGGTCGCAGTTTAATGGAGAAACACAATTTGTAGCAGTTTAGGTACAAGTTCTTCATTGAAATTAGATCTTGAAAAATCAAGAAACATTCACACAGAAAAAAAGATAATTAAAACTGAGCTGAAATATTTAGAGATTACGATCAGGCCAAGATGGAGGTGTGATAGTCCTTAGTGATGTACAGCCTGGTGCACACCCTTCACCGCAGGACAGAGGTCACGCTTCCTCCAATGACAGAGGTCATTTGCCTCTGAGCCATCCTGCAGGAGTGGTTCTTAGAGTCTTGGAAGTAGACCCTGAGCACTTCCTAGCTGGATCCTAGATGGACTGAGCCAGCGAGCAAGATGCTATAGACTCTAAGTCCAGGGCACAAAATATAAGAAGTAAAGAGCTCCCCGCTGTGCTCTCAGCCTTCCTGATTATTTCGGCCTGGAGTGGGCGTATTATTCATTTATAACAGTATCGCGAGGTCATAATAATGGAGTTTATTAAGAGACCATACTATGAAAATATTGTAGTAAGTACCATGGAATTAGAGTTTACAAATTAGTTTTTGAGGAGTATTTTAAAATCACTCCATACATTTCTACTCCCCACAAGCTGCACTAAACAAACTGCCATATTTCAAAAACCACTTATGCTGGGTGTTTAGAAAGCTGATTTTAGTCTTCATGTTATTTTTCTTTATTTCTCAGGATGAAATGTGTTTTATTCATCTCTGTTTTCCATATAGCCCTTAAAGCTTAACACATCATTGGTTATCAATAAATATTTAATGAACAAAACTGATGTTTTACATCTAGTCTGATGATTTATCAGAAGAGTAGGTAATGTGCTTAGCCAGTAACTTAAACCAATCAATGTACACTGTGAGAGATTAGTGATCATCTATTGGCTTTGAAATAGACCAATCATTCATGTTCAGGCACTATTAAATCTAATAACAGGACTCTGAGACAGTAGGAGGAACTAAAAAAAATGGCCCTTAATATTTACTCCTGATTGGTTAAGCCTAGAGGTTCCAAGGAGTCCAATAGTACGTATGATCATGGGAAATAAAAGTCAATAGAAACGATTAGTCCTGAGTGCTAAGAAATGCCAAGAGGGTAGCCAATTCTTGGGAGAGAAATAACTCCAAGACAGGCAGAAGACAACTGCTTGTTGCTTAAAGGAAAGACAAGATGTGCTATTCAGCTTTCTTTTATCGTAATAAAAACTAAATTACAAAAATTTAAAAGAGAAAATATTTATTTTTGGATCATGGTTTTAAGAGATCCAGCCCATGACAAGACAGATCTAGGTCTCTGGTGGGGGTGCTTGAAGGTAATGACTATGAAGATTATGAAGACTATGAAGATTAAAATGGTTTGTCTCATGGCCAAAAACCAAAAAAGACAGCTAAGAAGGGGCCAGGGTACCTTATTGCACTGTGAGGCTATGCTCTCTATGACCTCTGAAAGTCTCCAATTGTGCAAAGCTGGGGACCACATGGACTATTGGAGGATACCAAAGGTCTAAACTAAATGTTACTAGTTGATGAAATATGTCTAGCCTTAAAAGCAGAGGACATTATTATAGACAAGGCAGGGTCTTTCTTCAGGGCCTAAACGTTAGGATGATATCCAAAAATATCCATAAAAATGGGGGAGTGCAATAATCCAGCTAGAATCCCGGCCTAATCATGCCTAGGGCCCTGCTTTGTGCCTTAACAGAGGGGGCCAGAAACTGCACCGAGACGGTAGTAGTAGTAAGTTGTGAGAGTGGGCTGAATTGATGATGGAGTAACTCAAAATTTCCTCCCTGGATGGGTCTCCTCACAACTCCCCTTTCTCTCTGCATGTAGTATTCCCAATACTTTAAACATTTACTTCCTTCTTTTACTTAGTACTTTCTATAAAGACACCTCTTCTTTCATCCTCTCCCTCATAGGTATTTACCATACACAACAGCTGCATCTCACCTTTCACTTGAGGAGCTGGTGCCCGTAGACACACCCCATTGCTATCACTTTCACTCCTTTCACCCTTCTCACTCCCTCAGCCCCTCCCACATCTCCTCCCACTTACCAAAAATGTATCTTCTCATTTCCTGCCATTTCTCTCATTTGGCTCTTTTACTTATTTATACTTTGAGTTCCACATATTAGAGAAACCAGGTGATAGTTAATCTTCTGCACCTGATTCATTTCACAAGCATAATGTTCTCCAGGTGCATCCATGTCCCTATTCAATTTTTCTTTATTTATGGCAGATAATAGTCTGTTGTCTTCTTCGTCCCTTCATTTGTTGATGGCCGTACTGGCAGCTTTCATGATTTACCCACTATGAGTTGTGCTGCTATAAACATGAGTATGCGTGTATGACTGTTATATGATGATTTTAACTCCTTTGGAAAGATGACCAGAGGAAGTATAGTCAGGTCAAATGGAATATCCATTTTCAGTTTTATTTTTCTTTTGAGAAATCACTACAGTAATTTATATAATGGCTGTACAAGTTTACAATCCCACCACCAATGTACGCACACTGACCAGCAAGCATAATTATTGAGTTATTGATAATAAACTTTTCTCCTGGATTAAGATGGAACCTCAGTGCTGCTTTGGTTCACCTCTCTCTCATGGCTGAAGATGTCAAACACTGTTTTCATTTATTTGTTCTTAACTTGCACTTTTGCTCTGTGAACTGTCTATTCATTTCTAATGCTCATTTTTTAAAATTAGGTCTTTTATTAATATTTGGGTGAGGTCTTTTTATCACTATTTTGGGAAGTCTTTTTTCAGTTTTTTGTACATTTTTTATTTTGACCCTCTATTGGAGGATCATAGACTATTTCTTTTTCTGTCAGTTCTTTCCTTATCCTGCTCACTGTTACCTCAACTGTGGCAGAAGCTTTTCATTTGATGTAATTCCGATTGTTTATTCTTGATGTTATTTATTGTGACAGTGTTCTATTGAGAGAGTTCCTGACTATGCCTACACATTCAGGGGTTTTACCTATTTTGTCATCCAAGAGGATCAGTGTTTCCATTTTGATATCTAGACTTTTTGTTCCATTTTTTGTTTGATTTTTAGTAAAGGGGAAAAAGTGTGAGTCATGGTATGTTCTCTTACATGTGGAGATCCAGTTCTCCCAGAACCATTTCTTAAAAAACAGAAAGTTGTATTTTCTCCAGTGTATATTTTTGACACCTTTGTTCATGATAAGATGGATGGGGATGATAAGCATTGTCTGCATCCTCAGTTCTCTTCTAGGGTCTGTTTGGTTTTTTCCAGTACCACATGGCATTTAATCACATTGTTTTTAATATAATATGATGCCCAGAACCGTGATGCTTCCTATATTTGTCTTTTTGCTAAAGATTACATTGGCTATTTTGAGTCTCTTCTGGTTCCTCATGAATTTTAGGATTTTTTCCTACTTCTATGAAAATTGTTGGCATCTTAGTTTCTTGGTTTCTTTTAATTCACTGTATATATATATATATATATATATATATATATATACATATATATATATACATACATACACACATATGTAATACACATATGTGTATAAATATATATATAAATATATATATATATATATATATATATATATATATATATATTATCTATTATTTTCTTAAACAAGTTTTTACACAAAACTAAACATCAGGAAGAGTTGCCACTAGTTGATGAAACATGTTTACTTTTAAATTTTTAAACTTAAAAATCAGAAGGTGGTTAACACTGGAAATACAATTGACTGCCATAGGTATAACAATATAGTCAATGGGAGAGACAGAATGAAGGAGGCATCATAGTTAATTTTTAAAAATTGATTTTCATTCGAGATATTAAGCAGGCTGTGGAACTGGGATGAATTAATCTGATTAAAGAACTTGCTTTACTTTTGAACAAATTGTATAACCAGTGCATGCTCAGAAATGATATTTACTATTTTGGTAAGTAAATAGTTTGTTTTCAGGTACTTACTGATGCTTTACAAGCATGCCTATGAATATGAGACAGAAGAAAAGCTTGCTTCGCATTTTTTTTCCCTTTTTTTGTGACAGAGGTGGGAGAGGTTTTGCTAACAAGTATCACTCCCTTTCTCCTTACCTCCTTTTATTGTATTTGGTCATCTGAGGATGGAATGGGACAATTTGCCATACCATACCCTTCCACCAACTGAAGGTCACTGCACAGTTGCTCTTTTGACCACCCTAAAAGAAGATGCACCAGAGCTGTCTGCTGTAGCACCCTTCCTTCCAGAAACCTCTCTTAAGAAGTAGTGGGTCAATTGTATCTAACTTGATAGACAAGGGAAGTATCTGGAATGCCATTTCCAAACCCTAAGAAACTGTAGTGAATAGAGCTGGCCCCTCCTGGACATGCTGGTTTTCAGGGATGTGGCAGCTGTCAAGGAAGTAACCGCATTTTCAGGTATTTGCTAGAACTTCCACTGTGGTGTCTTCAGCTGTCCTGAATACCCACATTTGTTTCAGGTGGTGTCTATCTTGATCTCAGTGAACTTAAATTTCAACCAAGGAGTAGAACTCATTTTGACAAATCAATATGCTTGAATCACAAGACTTGAACATGGACAGATGTGGAACCATTGGCTAGCTTGAATGTGAACCAATCACAAGAAAGAGTGCTGCTGCTATATAGGTAGCAGTAACTTCACATTTCCCTGATTGGTCTAGCCAGCCAGACTTCCTCTCAGGCACTAACGCCTCTTGTTGCCACAGCAGAAGCTCTATTTAAATATACTCTTGCTTTGGTTTACCTGTACATCTGCTCATAATTTATTTTTCTGATAGTGTGGGCTACAAAGCTCTTGTAAATTTAATGAGATCTTTAGTAAAATGGAAAAGTTGTTGTTTTTTAAAGAACTATATACACTAGCCCAGAAAAACTCCACAGAATAGAAGCCAGCAAAAAATCAACAACCAGTAGGATCAATCGTAGCTGGTCTCTGTAGCAACTGGCTGTGTCCAGCAACAATGTCTGGCATCGACCTGTGTCAGCTGGTACCATTGGAGCACAGAGCTGTATCACTGAAGAGTAATGGCCACTGCCTCACAAAGCCAAGAGCTTCTAATAGAGCCGAACATTGCTGTTTCATGATTTCTATCCTAATTAAGCTAAAGAACCCTCTATTGACTGGCAATTACTACATTCCATTCCTACCTTGTCAACAGACTGTCCAATCAAATAGTTTCATGGTGACAAAATTTTCAAACACCAAGGACAAAACAAACACAAGCAGACTATAAGTGTTATCTTGGTTGGCTGTAGTGCATTTTTCTATTCGCATGTTCTCTGTTTCCATAAAGTAAAACTCATTAAATTCCTACATCATTTATAGAAATTATGAAATAAAATATGAATGTTGATGGTTGGGCTTGAGTTAAGTGTTTTGCATTTATTTTGACGATTAATTATTAATCATCTGATATAGATATTTCTGCTTTTGCCTTTTAAAGTTGAGGCTTTACATGTTTTACAAGATTCTCAGTTATGTGCACTTACTAACTTTGCAAGATTCAAGCCATATTTTGCTTCGATTCAAATAAAACTTGTGTCCTAAATAAGGACCTTGAGTTTCAGCCAAATATTGGGAGAGATAAGGCCTTGTAGGACTGTCACTTGGTCTAATCCTCTCTTGTTACATCTCTGGAAAGAGGATCAGACTGACATCAAATAACAGTGAGTTGGTCAGATCAACTTCTAGATCTAGGTCTTTTCCCTGAATGGTAAAGAGGTGAATGATCCCATCTTTGGGAAGGTGGATTCATATTTTCCAGTGGTACTATTCCTAGAAACTCTATACTTACAAAATATTGCTTGTGTGGAATTCTGACAGAATCACTTCAATGACAAGTGCCCTAGACTACTCATGCCAAGAGTGCTTATTAGAAATGTGCATTCATTTAAAAAAAAAAAAAAACACTTGATACAAGCACCAACATTTTAAAGTAGGTACTCTGAAAGAACAGGTGCTTGTTTTATAGTAGTCAAACACAAGGGGCTACCATTCGATATAGTCATAAGCAAAGACATTTTGAACAGCAGATTTCTTTTCTTTCTTTCATTTTTTCTTTTTCTTTTAACATAGACAAAACTTATCCAATCCTGTGTGATGTCCTGAACATGTTATATGCATAGGGACCGGAATTTCTTTCTCTGTTGTATTTTAATCTCTTTATTATATTTATGTTATATCAGAGAATCACAACTTCATGTATGAAATGAGCTTTTTAATGGTACCCATAACATACAGTGCTATAAATACTACAAAGACATCCATGTATTCATGTATTTATTTATTTATTTTTTGAGACAAGTTCTCACTTGGTAGCCCAAGCTGTTCCTGAACCCACTATGGAGCCAGGCTTGACTTGGACTCACAGCAATCTTCCTGCCTTAGCCTCCCAAATGCTGGGATTACAGGCATATGACACCATCCCCTGCTTATCTGATACTGGAAAATTGAATCAGGGGCCTTGTGTTTGCTAAACAGGCACTTTATCCCCCGTGCCATTATACAAACTGCTCATGCTAACACCTAGCAGGTAGTAAAGGCTCAGGTACTATTTGTCTTAGTTACTTGTTCATTGCTGTAATTCAATACCCAACATCCACAAATTTAGGAAAGGAAAGATTTATTGTCGCTCACAGTTTCAGAAGGTCAGAGTCCATTCAGGGGTGGCCGGCAGCAATCGAAGTTCATGGCAGAGGCAGAAGTGGAGACAGCTCCTCACGACGTCACAAACAGGAAGCCAAGTCAGGGAATGTTGAGACCAGTAGTCCAAGGAAGGCAGAAAGCAGCTTCCAGGTCTCCTACTGGTGACCAGCTCCTCATGGGTCCAGGTGTGGAAGGTGTGGTAAAGCCTCACTACACGCTATTAATCCTAATTTATGCTCCTATAGTCCACCCCTCCAGACTAGGCCCCAATCTCAACAGCACATGGTTCCATAGACAATCTATAACATTTAAATACATGAGACTTTTGGGGGACATTCCAGATCCAAGCCACAATACTATTGCTAATAAGTTTCAGCAATTCTGTAATGGTACATTTTTTTCTACTCATTGATAAAATCTTTAAAGTATAAATATAGATATTTTGAAATATCTAAAATGAACATACTTTTTATATTTAGATATCTGGCAAGTCAAAAAAATAGATCTCACCTTGCAATATTTCACATGTGAGCAGGAAATGCAGACAGATGAGCACATGATTCTATTACACCATAAATTCCCTGAGAATTTCAACAGCAAGTTGTTAAGGAGGAAGGAACAAAATCTTTGAGGGAGCTGAGGAAGGACTCCTGGAACGTGTAACAAAGATCTAAGAGTTCCAGAAAGTAAAATCATTACCTTCTATCCGACTAGCAGAAGCTTTCTCTTTCTCTTTCTTCTTCTTTTCTCTTCTTTCTTCTATACTTTTTTCTAATAAATTGTTCACTTCACAGCCTACAAAGAGTGAAATAAATATACAAAGACAATCTAAGGGGATTAATACTGTTGTGGTTTGGATCTGGAGTGTCCCACAAAAGTTTCATGTTTCTATGGACACTGTACGGGATTGAGAGGTGGGGTCTGGATGACCGGAATGGCTGCTTCAGGCTTGACCTAGAGGGGCGTGTGCTGGTTCAGGCCTTCCTACCAGTCTCTCCCTGTATCACCATGTTGTGAGGATCTCTGCTGCTGTAGCTCTGGTCTGGCCCTGTCCCCTCTCCAGCCCTGCCATGTGCTTGTATCGTTTTCCAGCCGCCCACCTGTGAGTGGACTATGACCCGAACCTGTAAGTTACAATAAAACTTGCCTCTGTGCATCGTGGATGTTGGGTATTGAGTCACAGCTGTGAAAATTAACTAAGAAAAATACCAAAAGATGTTCAGAAAGTCAGGAATGTTTGATCAATGTACGTTTGTATGATTACAGAAATGGAGGAGGGCTTGGGGGTGGTGAGTGATTGATGGAGAAGGACACTGACACCTAAGTGAGGGGATGTAGGCACTGCGATGTCTCATAAGGCTGCAGCATTGTACCGCTCCCCCTACCCCCATAGAACTGTATAGAATTCTTCCTGAGTCCTTGCTCAGCCATTTCCCAGATGCTGGCAAATTACATACTCTTTCTGCCTCAAACTTTTACCTATAAAGTGGGCTAGCTGGCAATGTTTTGGTATGCGTTTGTGACATAATAATTTATAGAAATCCTGAGATCTGATGTCCTTACCTTTAGTGATTTTAAAGTTCAATCTTACCAGTGACCAAGCCACTGACACATTCCAATCAAGTCTGAAAATTCAAGATTAGAGCCATGAACCAATGCTTTTGTTTGGAGTGGGAGGGGGGCATAAACTTTCCTCTTAAAATATATGTGCTCGGGGTTGGGCGTGTAGTTCAGGGCTAAGAGCAGTTGCCTGGTGAATGGGTTCGATTCTACAGTACCGCATAGGCTGAGTGTGGTGGCACATGCCTATTTGTACAAAAACGAGCAAATAAATAGAAAATAAAGGCTTGCCCCGCTGAGCCTGGATATAAGCTTTGTGGATTTTTGCTTTTGCTTTTTTTTTTTTTTCCAATACAGGGACGTTAACCTTTCCCCAGAGCCTGGTGGGGAATCTGATTATTTTTCCTTCAGAGCAATTTCTAGTGTTATCATGATCCATTCTGTGAATAGCATTTGGCCACTTCAGAAGCGTTTCCCCACTTCCGTGTAAACAGTATGATTAGATGTGAAAGGTAATCTCGAATGCTGCCATGTTATGACATTAAAATAGTAATTCAATTGTTAGGAACCCCTCACAAATAACTATTCCATCCACTTGTGTTTGATGCCGCAGCGTCCTTGTGCGCCTTTCCTCTTTGAAACACAAAACAGTATTGATTTCTCTTCATAACCAACTAAGAAGTACTCTGAGCACTTTTATCATTTCATTATCCAACAGTAAATAAGGAAAACAACCTGCAAAAACGAAAAAGAAGGCAACGGGTTACTTTTATCCCTTTCCCTGCAAAATGCAAATGCAGACAAGAGTGACTTTTGGTAGGTTTGAACGTCTTTATATTTGATGATATATTGACAGCCACCATGAAAGCCAGCTTGTTGTGGAGAAAAGCTGAGAGTGCAGAAACCGAGCCCCTGGTGTATCTGTCTGCTGGAGCTGCCCTCGTAAAATACCACAGGTTGAATGCCTTAAATAGTAGAAATTCATTTTCTCAGAGTTTTGCAGACTCAAGGACCAAGATCAGGATATCTACATTTCCACAAGGGCAAGGTCGAGGAGAGAGTTCTCTAGCTGACTTGCATACGGCTGCCTTCCACTGTGTCCTCATGTGGCCTTTCCTTAGGGGCTCTTTTTCTTGAGGTCTTTTTCTCCTAAGTCATCCTATTGGATGAGATCTCTCTTTAGAATCTTCATTAACGACTTAAAAATCCCCAGTCTTCAAATATGATCACACTGAATTTAGGATTTTATCATGCAGATTGAGGTAAGGAGAGTAAATACAGTTCAGTGTGTAATGTTCAATTTGAAAGTCAATTTTGATGCTTCCTGCTCATGTACACTTCAGAAAGGCATTGGCCTTTTCTATCGTAATCTTAGTTCTCAGTTCTAAAGGAAGGAATCTCAATGTGACCATGATATGAAGGCCACGTAAATGCATTTTGGGAGGAAATACACGTTCTTTTAAGTGTGTGTGTGTGTGTGTGTGTGTGTGTGTGTGTGTGTGTGTGTGTATTTAGTAAAAACAGACACTTACCTCCTATTAAAGAGTTTGGATTATTCTGAAATAAGGCTCTTACACTTGTCTGCTGTGTGCTTTCGAGGGAAACTGGACTCTGTGAAACAGAACTGAGAACCTTTGATTGTTCTACGAAAATTTTCTGTCACTGACGGCCTTCAGAAATCTATGAAGACCTTCTTCACTTGTCCGGTATAGCATACATGACAAACTCATCATTTTGGCTTCATCTTACCCACTTGACATTGACGTCAGCTATTCCTTTAACCATAACCCTGTCATATACCTTACTCTAGAACCCATTCTCTGAGTCCTGGTATAGTCTCAGTTTTCAATACACCTTCTTGAAATCTCATCATATTCATAAATTTTCTTTCCCATCTCAGTTCATTGACTTAATATTTTTCATGGCTGCCTTGTAATAATGGCATGCAAACATGATATACTTACATGTTAAATTTAAGATCAATGGAGAGAATAAAAGGAGTCTATTTCCATGCCCAGAAATATGAGTTGAGTTGGAGTGGTGGGTATATATTTAAGAAGACTCTGGCAACTCAAAACCTCGGATACATCCTGTTATAAGAAGAAACAGAATCAACTATCACTAGCTCCTTCTCATTTTTTCTCTCTAGCAGTATAAAATCCTGAAGTATATTTAAGAGTGACTTAGGTAACTGTGTGACTTAGTAAGACTCTGAATCAAAAATAAAAATATAGAGAAGGCTGAAAATATAGGTCCAAGCAGTGCGCACAAAGTGGCCTGTGACACACCTGAAGCAATTCTAACTTGAGAAACACCCATTCTTGATAGTAAATTTGCCCAAGTTTGGCCTCAAGAGTGGTATTATTTTTCTATTTTTGATTGAGAAATTAAAGTACAATCTGCCTTGTAATCTTTAGACACTTGATACTAACCAAATTTTCTTGGTAAGTTAGTCCATGACAAAAACTCTAAAACATATAATAATTTATACTGCGATAGGACACCCTATAGACCCATCCCTCAACCTTCAGGGGTGTCTCTATGAACTCTTCAACATTAGCCTATCACTCATCTCTTTGCTAGCAATCCATACAACTAGCCCTTTATGAGGTCTTACTTGGTCTCTCTCTGTGTTTGAAAAGCTGTGGATGCGTGAAATACGTGACATGACTGTTAATTTAGTTCCTTCTTTCTAAAGTGCTTTTCCTCTTCCATGTCAGAATCTTCTCATATGATTCTCCTGTATTCCTCTGGTCACATTTCCCCAGGCTAAAGTCGTTCCAAAAACTTACTTTTAAATAAGACTGAAAATCAAACAGAACAATAAATATTTGCCTGAATCTATTGGAAAGGGAAGTAAGAAACCAATCAATTAGATTGGGCAGGCTTAATTAGATCAGTTAACTTACTGTAAATGATGTACACAGTAGCCACCATAAGGCACACAGGTAGTAACTAGCAGCTAGCAGCCAGGAATTGCACGAAGTTTAACATAACTTGTTCTCTTTATAAAATGTTTGCAAAAATCATTATCTCTGGCTTTTCACATGCTAAGTAAGTGCTGTACCACTGAGCTACACCTTCATTCTAAACCTCTATTTCTTAAACAAAGTTAAGTGGAATTATTTCCTAACTGTATAACCATTTTTATTTTTTATTTATTTTTTATTTTTTAATCTTTAGGATTCTTCATTAAAGTTCTCGCAAAATTCAAAGCTCAAACATAATTGTCTACGTCCACCATAAAACTGAATCAAACAAGTGGTCAGCACGAAAACATAATGTTCTTTTTCATTTTAAAAATATAAATAACAATTTTAAAAGTTTTAGAATTTTTTCGGTGTGTGGCATCTTTTTAAGGCTTTAGGTTGCAGACCCTTCTTTAATGGTACTTTTATACGGTCGTGGGGATACACTGACCACCAGCAAAGAAGGTGACTGTGGATACATTCCTGAAGGTTCCACACACTGACCCATGTTGCCTCAACCTATTAAAATCTAAGAACGTCAGTTTGTTCTCAGTTTCTTTACTTTATTTTTACTACCAATAATAGAAAGGTATAAGTTTCCAGCAACATTCGAGGGCTGAGAAGGGCGATCATGAAGGGTGAGAAGAAAAAGTCAGGCTTCTTCCTGGACAAGATCTTCCTTTTGCCAAGACAAAGCCCATAGCCCACATAGTTCATATGGTGATTGAAGTGAAGAATTTTTTCAGATTAAATAATATGGAAAGAAGCAGTCTTTTGACTGAATATCTTCGAAAATGTTACAGTGGAGCGGTACGGGTTGGGAAAATGTACAGTTACTTTTAGATTACTATGGTTATGAATGTGAACAGACAAACCAAATATCCATTTACACATAAATTCCAGCACTAGCTAAGCACTCCTGGCCAGCTAATCATTGGATTTTAAGACATTTTAGTGTTCTGGGAATTGAGAATCTAATATTGAACCTCTTCCAGTGATATCTGGAATTATTATTTTTTTTTCTGCAACCTGGCTTTGGAAAGAAAAAAAAGCCAAACCTACTGCTATTTAGTCATGTGACTTCTTTCAATAAGATACTAGTAGATACTCAAAAGCCTTCACAGATGTGTGATTAGTATTAGCATTGGACATAACTGATGTTTATTAGGAAGTTGTTTTGACAACCAGAGATAAAATGATGGCTTTAACATCCATTACAACTCATAGCTCAAAATGAAGTAGGTCAAAATGGCAAAGAAAATTATACACTTAGCTCCAAGACAATAAGGCAGGCTCTAGGCAAGAAGTGAGCTGTGTAAGCAGAATATCAGGAACAAGGTGGCAAAAATAACACTACACAATTTTATACTTAAAGTGCACGCATGCTGTAGAACTGAAAAGAGCAAGAAAACAAGACGAATCCTCAGTGGGCAGTGGCAAGAATGACGAGAATTCTTGTCGTATCAGCACTGAAGTTTCCAACCCTGCAAATAAATGACATCACATATATTCTTGTTCATGGAAACAGGAAGCATTTAGATGGGTCTTGTGAGGCTTCCAAAGATACAATAACTGCAGATCCATATCAAATGTTAACGGGACTCATATGCTCATCTTGAAAATGAAATATTGTAGGCTGCTGATCTCTCTCTCTCTCTCTCTCTCTCTCTCTCTCTCTCTCTCTCTCTCTCTCTTTCTCCTTCACCACCATCTATCTACTTCACAAAGGCAATGTAACTAATCATTAAGGTTTCCGCTAAATTGGAAAAACTTAGCGAGGCTTAAGAAAAAGTGAGAGCTCATATAAGAATCACAGGAGGAAGATCTTTATAAAACACCATGTAAACACCATGCAAATTGCCTTATCTTGTTGCAATGTGATTACTTTTGAGTGGAAGCATTTGATTGTTATTCAAGAGTCATGTTTTTATTGTGCTTTAGTATAGAAGTGGTGACTGTTCTATTTTATTGTGCTCTGGCCTGGAAGAAATCTCCCATGATGTGTTATTACAAACAACACCAGAAAAAGAAGATACAGCAGAATTGGTTTGTTTTGAACTTGGTTCTTATTAAAGACAAATAGGAAGGCTCGTTTGTATACCTAGCCTTTCTATACAGGATGGCAAAGTCAATGTCAAGCCTTCATCCAATTGTTTCTACCTTTGTCTGTGAACCTATTAGTATGACGAAGAAGAGTGAACCCTAATCCAACATGCCAAAATATTTGATTCCAAATCCTCTCACTATGGAATAAGAATAATTTTGTAGTTTTTGTTGGTGTCAGTATCTCAAGCAGCAAAGTGAAACAGATGAATATAAATCATCTCTAAATTTATTGTTTCTAATAGATTGAAGCCATATAATAATCTATCTTTAAATGCATATTAGTCATACATAAAAGCGATGCTGATTTAATTCCCTTCTTATGCGGGTGATTATATACCATTAAATGAGATGGCGCTATTATTTTTGCCAATAAATTTTCTATACGTTCTCACTTGGTCTCTCAAATTTAGTTCTTAAGGAAAATTAACAGAGAAAAATAATCTTTTACTATACTGGACGGGAAAGTAAGAGCAAAGACGATGGCCAATGGCACCGTGATGCTTTGGCCCACTGATTGCTGGGAGATTCTGACACCCCTGGTTTTGCCAAAATGCAGCTTTCTCCTTAGATGTACACCATGCTATGGTCTGAATATTTGGAACCCTTGAAATTTCTATGCTAAAACCGAATCACAATGCAATAACATCATGGGCAGGGCCTTTAGGAAACAATTTGATCATGAAGTAGGAGCTTGTTGAAGAGGGTAGAGGGCTTCTTCACTCTTGCCACCGTATTAGAACACGTAGAAATCACCACCTACAGAAATGGGCCTTACCTATGCACAGCATCTCCCAGCACCTTGATCTTGGACTTCCCAGCTTTTCCAATATGACCATTAAATTTTACTCCTTGAAAATTACCCAGCTTGTGATAGTTTGGAGTAGCAGCTTAAATGAATAAGCACTGCTCAATTCTATGTGTTTAATGCTAGAGAATTTTCTTTCAAACATTGGTAAAACATTTGTCGTGAATGCTTCAAAGTTTATGTTTTCTTCAATGCAACTGAAGAGTTAAGAGCATCTAAGTCAAAAATAGAATCTCTGTGATGATAGTCTTATCCTTCTCTCTTTCTGGCAAAATATGAATACACAATCATGATGTGTGAATATACGCACTGACATACTTTACACACACACACACACACACACACACACACACACACGTACATGCACAAACAAAACAGTGAACTTACCCCTCTTTAAATTTTTCCCCATTTTATTGATATGTATAAGTGCAAAATTTAAAGTCAACATTCATCTTAAACACTTTGTGCACATACATATCATGGCAAAGTTACAAGACCTTCCCCTCTCTCCCTTTGGTCCTCCCCACACCCACCCTCCGCCCCCAGATTCCATTATTTTCCACATTAAGTTCTGTGAGATAATTGTGGTCTGGGTCTCTAATATCAGAGAAACCATTTGATATTTTGCCTGCTGCTTCTGACTCACTTCACTAAGCATGATGGTCTCAAGTTGCCTCCATTTGTCTAGAAAGGCTCATAACCAGAATATACAGGGAACTGAAGAAAAGTAAGTCACTCAAAATCAAGGGCCCTATTGAAAAATGGGTGTCTTAGTTACTTTTCATTGCTGTGACTCAATACCTGACACGCACAAATTTAGGAAAGGAAAGGCTTATTTTAGCTCACAGTTTCAGATGGTCACAGTCCATTCTGGGCAGCCTGCAGCAATCAAGGTACATGGCAGAGGTAGAAAGATGGAGGCACCTTCTCAGGACATCATAGGCAGGCAGGCAAGTGAGACTAATCGAGACTAGTCCAAGTCCCAGTCTCAGTCTCTCCTGCATCCAGGTATGGAAGGTGTGTCCACTACACATCTTTTGTCTTAACTCACACACCTTTAGTCTTAAGTCACAAGCCTTTAGTCTTAACTCACATACCTTTTGTCTTAACTCACACGTTCCTAATCCCAACAACTGCAATCCACCCCTCCAGGCCAGACCCCAATCCACTAACATTACATGGCTCCATAGACACTAACATTACATGGCTCCGTAGACAATCCATAACATTAAAATACATGAGACTTTGGGGGGACACTCCAGATCCTAACCACAACAGTGGGCAAAAGAAATGAAGAGGCAATTCACTCAAAAAGAAGTTCAAGTGGCCAATAAATACATGAAAAGATGTTCAACATCCTTAGCCATAAGAGAAATGTAAATTAAAGCATCACTAAGACACCATCTAACTCCAGAGACATTGGCCTATATCAGGAACTCAAACAACAATCAGTGCTGGTGAGGCTGTGGGGAAATTTATATGGGAGTATATATTGGTACAACCACTATGGAAAGCAGTATGGAAGTCTCTCAAAACACTGGAAATAAATATTCCCTTCAATCCAGTGATACCCTCTTTAAATTTTAGGCTCTTTAGAAAATAAAATGGAGACAGTTTCCAAAAGTCCTGGAGGGGTTGAGGAGGCCAAGTTGAGCTATACTGTCTTAGTTAAGTATTCACCAAGTTATTTCAACAAACTTGATTTGGACTAGAAATCTTTAAATAATTCAACCGAAAAGAGAGGACAGAAAACCTGTTCAGGAGTTTACAATGTGAGATGGATTGAGAAAGTAGCATTAACCGCTGTTGTTCTTGAAAAATTCTACTCTCCCACTGGTGTTTCTCTTACTCAACTCATTTAATTAGAATGATTAAAATTATTTATTTATATATCTGGGAAATAAAGAAAGAAAATTAAAGGATATTATATCAAACAGAGATACATATCTGTGAAAGGTGTGAGTACACATACATGTGCGTGCAAGTACCTATGCTTTGGTGCACAAAACAGTTCAGTAATATCAAATGACAGCTTTATAATGATAAACCAGAATTTCTACACTACTTAAATGACTTCATACGCATTGAGTTTCTACATTACTTAACATGCATTGACGTACCAGAAGGATAGGAAGTAAGCAGAAATAAAGAAGGAACAGGAGAATCTTACTCAAAATGAGCGGAAGGATATAGAATGAGTGAACTTACATTCAGGCTTGGCATTGTCAGCCTCCAAGGCAAGAAGCAACAGGAAAGAGAAGCTCAGTAGAATCATCTCGAAAGTGAGGCACGTTCAGACACCTTAGCACCTCACCTCTCACCAGGCTGGAAGAGTTTAAGAAAGTAGATTAGGATAGAATAGCTCCAGCAGTGATTAGGTCCATTTTAAGATGCTAAGAGACTCTTTACCAAAAATAAAAGAAACAGTCCCCTCCTCCTCAAAGAGTAAACTTATAGGAAGAAAGAGAAGAATGAATGAAAAAAAGAAAGGGTTGACATTACTCTTACTTTAGGTTATTTCTTTCTATTATAACTCTTCAAATTAATTTTTAAAAATGAATGGCTTTTGTCGTTGACATGTTTGTGATAATTAAGATGCCTCTGTATCAAAGTACATAATTTGCACTTTTTATGCTAGCTGAACATGAAAAATATTCCTGAATGGTGCCTTTATCTTATTAAAGTAGGGCTGTCAATACATTGTTGTCTAGTATTGCAGAAATGCCAGGAATACAAAGGTGAGGAAATGTTTGCAAATCAATCTAAAGGGTTTAACTACATTACATATGTCTCAGTGGCAATTAAGAAGAGAACAAGGAGTAAATAGTCAAGATAAATTCTTGAAAGCTTTACATTGAAATCCAAATCCTCATGTAGTGAGACTGAGAAATGCTCCATATTTGAATAGACCTCCAAAAGGTTATTACATGAATAAGGTCTATTTGTCTATTTTTTTTTCATTTGCACAGTTTAATCTTGAGAGTTTTTTTTTAATCTTTAAATTTCCTAAGGATAACCACAGTTAAGCCCTTTTGCTAATGTCTTATCACAGATTTGAAGAGAAGCCAGGTTAGATACTTTAATCACATGATTTTTGTACCAGAAGAGAACATCATGAAAAACTTGTGAAGCTCTTTTTTACAGCGGAAGAGAGGTAAGAAAAATGGGCTTGTTCACCTGGAAGGAGAGAGCAATGTGATTCCAGAGTGGTGGTCTTCAGAAATTTTTAAATTCTGCCAGTGGAAAACAATGTATCTCAGAGATTTAGTGAGAGAACAGTGATCAGTACTCAGGAATTTCAGAAAAGATTCTTGGGACGGGATCTCACCTTCTTCAACACTGAAGATTTTTAAGCCCACTGCAAGTTATAAGGTGGACAGCTCTAACAGTTAAGAAGTTGTGTTTATGGAAAGACAGACCGGAAGCAGTGATCAGAGTCGCTGAGCAGAATCAGCAATCTTGTTTGAAGGTGCTGGGGCCACAGAGAGACACCTCCACGCAGAAATACCCCACAAGGCATCCGTTTTTTCTGCCTTCAAATTCTGTTTGTACCCTCTAGAGCCAAATGCAAACTATAAGCCCAATGATTTGGGAATGGGAAAACATCATCAACGAACTGTCCTGCACTACCCCATCACACTGGCGGGGAAGCAGAAAGATAAGACCTGCTTTTCACAGCAAACCTTTTCACACCAAAGATTGGCCGAGTTACCTGGCGATTCATAGTTCCATTTACTTTGGATTGCCATCTGCAGCCATAAGCTTGCCATTTCAGCTAAGGTATGAAAGACAACACATGATTTTGAGAAAGCCTTTGGAAGAGCATTCAGATGGAAGTAACAAGAGCAAGTACTGGTGACCAATGAAGGATGATAGAAAGTGAGGAAGAGAGAAGCTTCCAGCGCTGTTAGATCTTTGCTTTCAGAAGAATATGGGATGTGTGGTTGTAAGGGGGAGGCTGTAAACATGAGCAGGAACCAGCTTACCAGGTGCTAGTGAGCTGCACAGAATTATTTGAAAGCAACAGGTGTTCTTTGAAGATAATTTACCAAGGGAATTACATTTCTGATTATTGTCTTGAAAGCATTATTCCAGCTGTGCAGAAAAAAGTGTAAAAATACAGAAAATAGAAATAATTATTCTTCATATCCAATTTTCCATTACTATTTATTAACATACTTTACAAGTTATTTATTCAAAATATAGTCAAGGTAACAATATAGATACTTTTCTAAATTAAAATGTGAGCAAAAATGTGTGTTTTTTGCCTTAGGCCTATTTTACTATTTTTATATGTACAATATAGTCTTCTATGCTTTCTCTGACACTGTTGGTCAATTATAGCATCATGTGTCTTTATTGTGATTTTTTTGAAGTAAGGTTGTATTTTGCAAATGTTTTAATATGAGTTACTCTAAATCCGTTATTTCTATGGATTGGTAGAATGTGTTTGATCCCAAGATAAAGTGGAAAACCTAAATATTTTAAAAATTATATTTGAATATATATATATATATATATATATATATATATATATATATATATATGTAATTATAGACAACACAAAATCAAAAGTTAATGTGGATGCTTATTTATTAACTTCCTATCTTTTGTTGATTCTTCCGTATTTTTAAAAGTGTAATACTTTAATGATGCAAACTTTATTTTGACGATGTTTAAAGCAATGCAGAGTTAGACTGAAAATGCAGAAATCGGCAGGTAATATATACTTTGAACTTAACTTTCAAGTTGTGATTTTAGGACATCAATGATAGAGAAAGTTATGTTTTTCTTACACGTGGTGGTTTCAATATTGATTGACACAGATTCCCCCAAAGGAAGAAGATATTAGGGCCTTCTCACCTTCAGGCTCAACTATGAACACATATTTAGTGCAATCCTGTTAGGTTCTTATTAGTTATTTTTATGCAGGTGCATAAGTCTAGGTCTTATCTTAAATGTAACAACTGTGGAAAAGGGCTTATCTTTCTACTTACTTTATGTTATTTTGGGGAAAGAGGAGGCAGTCAGGGGATGGAACTTGTCTTTAACTCTTGAATTCTATCAGCGCTTTGCTTTGGGCAAAGCTCTGTGCTCGTCTTAGTTTCTCCATCTAGATCCCAATAAGATATCTTCAGATATACTCCACAGTTTGTTTTAAATACTGAAAAATGTTATACAAACTATCAGTTTATAAACTGTACACCTTTCATGTTATCTCTTCATATCTAGTGGGTTGGAATTGGTGCTTTGTAAATCAGATCTTCACTTTCTAGTTGAACATATTTTTGTGCCTTTCCTTTGCTCCTGAGGAAAATAAAATGAAAAAAATTTAATATGACTTGTGACCAACTCTCAATCTCTTCTCTTGTTACTTTTTCCCCTGCCTTGTATACAGCCAGAATAGATTCCATTTGTCCCTCAATTACTTTCTTTATACTTCCTTCAGTGTAGGTTTTGAGTTCTTGTTATATTCCTGGTTCTTTACTTAGGACTCAATGGTGAAATAATTACTCAAGATATTGAAGGTGCTCATAACCAAGTTCTCCAGTTTATATCCAGATTTTTCCCCCAAAGGCTCATGTGTGTTGTCAGATCGCCAGCCTATGGCGCTATTGGAAGGTGGTGGTGAATCCTTCAGAGATGAGTGCTATTAAAGGGAAGTTAGATTCCTGACAGCATGTCCTCCATGAGAAAGAGATACTGAGACGCTTGTTGTCTCTAACTCTCAATCTCTCCCTCTCTCCCATTCACCTTAAAATAATTCTTCAGTTGCACGCTCCTGTCATGGTGTGCAACCTCCTTATAGGACCAAAATATAAGCGAGCCACTGACTATGGAGAAACTTCTGAAAGTATGAGCCACAGCACATTTCCGTTGTTAAGGTAATGACTTTAATGAATTGTTACATTTATTGAAAGCTGAGTACTACTCCTTAACCAAGGCAGTAATAGCCAAGGTAGATATCTAGAAGAGCAAGTTACTAAAATGATGGGCACCGAGGCATATGAATAGTGGTGAAATAAAAAGATAGCTCACTCTAACACATTCAAAGGAGTTTGGAATGGCCCTCTACTCTTTGCCAAATATATTAATGATACAGCTGCAGGATTTTCCCTTCATTTTATTTTCCAAATGAAAGCAGTTGTACAAGGTTATTCTATATTCTCCTAGCAATTAAATATTGACTTACAGCTAGAAGGAGAGAGAGAAAAAAAGGAGCAACTGTCTGTGCATCTATAGCTTAGAAACAGAATTTTTTTTTGATAGATGCTGTCTTCAAGATACAGTTTATCTTTTACATAGAGGCATCTGTCTCTGCCTCAGTATCTTTGCCCATGTTTTTTATCTAAGATAATTTCTCATTGCTGTGACAGAGCACCCTACATCAGTAATTTTAGAGAGAAAATTTTATTTTAGTTCACACTCAGAAGGTCTCATCTCTTTTATGACTGGCTAATGGTTGTAGAACCACATAGTATAGCTGTTGCCAAAGATAGATCTCCTCATAGCATGGGAGAACACAGCTAAATTTTGGAGAAAAAAAACAGAACCAGCATGCCCTTCCCCCAGGTCAAGACTCAAAAACCTGCTCTTTTCAGTCAGGTCTCACCTCCCAGATGTACATGTGCCCATAGGGGTCCTATGAAATCCAAAAACATGGTGCTTTTTGAAGACACTCCAGATCCAACCCACAATATTCCACCCATGAGCACCAAAAGACTTGCATTCGTCTCCTTATGAAAAATGCATTTAGTCCTTCTCTAAGAGAAACCAAAGTCTTAACATTTCTGGCACTGCTAAAAGTTCAAATCCAAAGTCTCTTCTGAAATTCAAGGCAAATTCTCAGCTTTGAGCTGCTGTGAAAAACCAAAGATTTAAGCACTTCCAGCATGCAATGGCACAAGATAATCACTCCCATTCCAAATGGGAGGAATCAAAGGAATAAGGCAACTGGATCAAAGCAAATTGTAAACCCAGTAAGGCAAAGGTGGATTCCTATAGTCAGTGTCCAGCACCAGGGGTAAACTGAAACTATGCATCACAACAAAGCATTTCCATTGTTAAGTTAATGGCTTTAAGTAATTATTTCACTCATGGAAATCTGAGTATTACTTAACTAAGGCAGTACTAGCCAATGTAGATGTCCAGAAGAGCAGAATCTCGGTCCGAATGGTTTGAGTGGCCCCTGAGTGTGTTGACTATGGCTGCAACCTGTGAGCAGGATCCACTCCCAGCCTGTAGTCTTTCTCAGGGACCAATTTATGCTCCTGATTTTCCCAAATTTTCAGGGTCTCCACTGCACCTTAGGCTTTTCCTTTACAAGTTCACACTCTTCCGTCCCAGGGGCACACTGCCTGGCCTACAGAGCCTTTCTCTACTACCTGAATGGAAACCTCCATGAACACATAAATCTTGCATTCTTGAAGTTTATAAAACCAGGACCTTGTGGATGTTACCAAGGTCTGCCACTGGCTTGAGCATTAGCCTGATCCCCTTGGACAATTTCTTTTGAGGCCTATAAGTTCTTAGATGATTGAAATCTAGGTGGGTAAACTTGGCCCTGGGTTACACTTCTCTGACAAAAGTCCTTTGCCTCTTCACCTTTAAGTTGGTAAAGAGTAGAGGCTTGTTCACTTTTGAGATGCCCATGAAGCATCTTCCCCGTAGTCCTGATTGGAAATACTTGGCTTCCTTTTAATGCTAAGCTCTTCAGCTACCCTGTGTTAATTTGCCCTGCCACTGCAGCCATTTTGACAAAACAGCAAACTTTTCATATTACTTTTGTACGCCATTTTTTCCTGTGCTTCACCATACAGCTGACCAAGAGCTGAAAACAGTAACCCTGTGGCAGTCTGAACATCAGGCCACCTTGTATTACCTCCACCTGATTAACTAGTCTACTGCCTTTGATCTCAGTTTTGGACAACGTCTCAGGAAAGAGCAACATTTTGACAAACTTCTTTGTCATTCTGTAGCATGAACGACTCTTAGACCACTTGCCACAATAGTTTTCCTTCCATCTGTAACTTCTTGAGTATGGCCTTTCTAAACCACACTTCTATCAGTATTCTGGTCTTTTGAGCTCGAATCAAAATCTTCCTTCAAGTTTGTCATGGGCACTCTGAGGCTTCTCCTGCTGGCATCTTCAAACCTTCCTGAACTCCTCTTGTAAATCAGTTCCAAAGGCTTCCAGTCCACATAGTTTTGTAAAGTCATAGCAATGTCTCCATTTCTGGTACCTATTTCTATCTTGGTAACTACAGTTGCTTAGACAGAGTATCTGACATCCACAACTTTAGGAAGGACAGATTTATTTTAACTCTCAGTTTCAGAAGGTCTCAGTTCATCTATGGGTGATGGGTGGTGGTAGAAACACATGATGGAGCTGGAACCAAAGAAAGAGCTCCTGATGGCGTGGCAGAAGACAGCTTAGTCTGAGAGGAAGGGCAGAATCAGCATGCACTTCACCAGATCAAGCCCCGGTCATCTGCTCTTTTCAGACAGGCCCCACCTGCTCATAACTAGGGCTTCATAGGTTTCCTATCACATCCAAACACTTGAGGCTTTTGGGTGACACTCAGATTCAACCCGTAACATTTTTGTTTTCACTTAACACATTATTTCTGCCATTAGGCACTTCCTTCTCTTCACTTAGGTAGTTTCTATGTGTATGTCACATCTCAGGGAATCTGGGCTATCTCTGACCTTGTAGATGAACTATTGTTATTGGTCACACACCCTTTGCTCTTTGTTGAGTTATATTTACTCATTGTTATTTTTTGACAATGAATGTTTATGACACGTGTCTGCTATCACCAACTCTAGTCTGTGCTGTGCAGTATTTCAATATAATTTGGGAACATGGCATTAAAATTCTTCCTATCTTTTTATTTTAAATTTCGTGCTACCTGAAACCTGCAAAGCTTATTTGCTCCTTTTTCTCTAAAGGGAAAACACTCACCAGTCTAGAATTTATCATCACATGAGGCCACAAATACATTAAGAATATAATTTTTGGTCCTGAATTAGCCCATTAATGAGAACACCCCATCATAGTGTCACTTAAACAGTATGTGAATAAAAATGTTAAATGCATCATTTTCCTGGGACAGCAATCTGTTATAGAAACTTTACTCTCTGCAACATCAAGACATCAGCAGCAGAACGTTCATTTAGGGGACAATAAAATCTAAGTTCTCTTTAGCACTGTCTGGACATTTTTCATATACTTATGGTACTGTAGGCCACAGGCAAAAAATATAACATCTCAAATCTTTCTCAAAATTAATCTATCATTTTTGCATAAAGACAGTGAGGCCTACAGTTTTCAAAATGAGTTATTATACAGTGGAAATATATTGTTGGACGCCAGCAGTGTGATTGCTATGGGGAAGTATTGGAAGATTGGCTTATCTCCCTGGGGAATCAATTATTGCCTAAGATAGCAGAATAATATATTTTGATATTGATTACGTGGAAAAATCTATTGTTGTGAAGTGCAGAAATTTATTGGGTTAAGTGAGATGTGTATAAAATGTTGTTAGTTAAAAGATTTCCAGAGGAAAACATATAATCATGTAGTTCTGTGTGTTTGAAAATACTGTGTGTTATATTAGCACAAGCAAAATATACTAAATCAGTACAGTTAGGTGCACATGACTCAGTAAGCTGTGCATGTCTTAGTGAGCAAGAAATTTAGAACAATTTTTAATGATGACAGAAGAAAATTTTATGGGTTTATTTTCTTAGTACTACATGAGAGAGAGGAACTGGGCTGTTTTTTTTTTTTTTTTTTTTTTTTTTTTGGCAGGGGCTGTTCTGAGAACATGGATTGGGTAATAAGAGTTTGATGGCAGCTCTAGGGAGGGTTAACTAGGTTGAGGATTGAGAAACTTCTGAGGTACCAGTTCTGCCTGATATGTCTCACATCATCATGCTCACTACATGTGCCATAAAATCAAGCATTATGAATGAACTGTATATCATCTTCCTTGTCTGGTTGCAATTGGTTCTTTTGAGAAGCTGTTGTGTTGGTCAGCTGTGGGCTGGATTCCTTCAGTGGCCTTTATGTAGTGACTGGATTCAGTAACAACTGTGACAATAGACCTGCCACATTTATCTATTTGTTGATCTTTCCATTTATGATCTATGTCTATTACTTATTTTTTGTGTGATTTTACAATATTTATGTCTAGTTATTAAAAGAGAAATATTTTGATAGTCAAGGAGTACTGGAGAGTTTATAATAGAAACCCAAAGTTTACTTACCCATAATTCCTATTTTCAGTGGACAGAGTATTTTAACGACATGGTTATATAGCTTGAATTTCTATCCACAAATATGTCTCACTTTGATTTTGATGAGACACATATCAAGACAGTGAGTAAGATACAAGTATTGTCTTCTTTGAAAGGTTCAAGGAGACGAGGGTAGGGTGGGACACAGGAAAAGAAAGACATTTTACAGAAAAGATATTTGTTAATTAACACTCACTGCTGGACCTCTAAGGAATTCTTCTGAAATTTGCAAAGAGTTTACATCACTTTGCTCTGCTATTTTTTCCTTCTTTTTAGTGTAGAGCCAGCTAAAATCTATAAACGGAACCAATGTTTCAGCCTGGAAATCGGGTTGCCTTTAAATTTCCTCTGCCAGATTAAGTAGTGCACCACCTTTAATCTCAGTTCCAAGCAAAGTCTCAGGCAGAATGATCACACATGTTTTGCTAGAGCTAAAAAGCATGGCTTCTGGACCAATTGCCAATAGTGTTCTCCTTGACATCTGAAACCACTTGAGTGTGGCCTTTCTGATCTGCACTTGTCTGCATTCTGGCATTCTGAGCTCTGACCACAATCTCCCGATAATCTTGGCTTACAGCATTCTAGGGGTCTTCTATTCATCACCTTCAGACGTTTTCAAACAATTCTCGCAAATCAGTTCCAAAGGCTTCGACAGCACATGTCATCAGGAGGGAAGAGACTGGTTGTGAGAGTGCGAGAGCCACAGCAAAGACATCGCTTCTCTGGTAGTGATCTTTGTCTTATTTGCTGCTGAGACATATAATACAACATCTACAGCTTCGTGGAGGAAACATTTGCTTCAGCTCACATTGTCAGAAGATGCTAGTTCATTCGTGAACAGCTGGCAACGACAGGAAGGGATTGGCAGACAATGGCTGCTCACCTTCTCACAAGACAAATCAGCAGCCTCTAGAAGAAACTGGGGGAAGAGTTTATATCCTTCGAGGCCATATTCCTGTAATCTAGTTTACCACATGTCTGTCTTCCACCACACACCACATGCATGCAATCCACTCGTTCCAACCAGACCTCATCTCTTAAAAGGACATGAAATCCATAGGTATTCTAATGTATATGACTTCTGGGGAATACTCCAAATTCAAAGAACAAAGTTCTGCTTCCTAATTTAATTTGACAAATGAAAATAATAAAGTTTTCCCAGCACACAAAGGTTTTCTTTATGTTTTGAATTTAAAAAAGACATTTCAAAACATTTTGACTTTTTATTCTCTCAGGTATAAAAGGGTAAATAAGGCACAGCTCCTATAGGAGAGCATGCCACAGACAATCTTAGAAGTCTACAAATAATGGCAAAATAGACAGACATAAATTCTCTCTCAGAAAATAATCATTTAAGCAATTATCACTTTATGTTACTTCAGTTTATTTTGTGAGTGGCAAGGTGCTGGTTTTGAGGGGGCCCATAACAACAGAAGATTTTGTCACAGGTCCAGGCTGCTGTGCTGAACCGGCATGAGATCCAGTCCCCAATCATTTTTAGAGTGTCAGTGGCAGATAGGGATGCTCCGTGGGTCTTCATCACGGTTCTACAGATGAGTCACAGCAGAGGCCCTCAGCATTGCAGAGCAGAGTCCTACGGATATGTGTGGACAGGCTTCTTTTCTTTTAAGAAAGAACTCCTGACCTGATGTTGGTGCCAGCTACAACTTAACATCAGCTAGACTATGACTTAATGTCAATAATTATGTACTGTTAGAATTACATTGTCGTATGGAAGTTATGATGTATTGGTAGAAGAGTAAGTAACTCCAAAATGTTTACCTTTTCTTTCTGTGTAGTGAATTACACATATCGTATTTGTCCTCGTGACAGTTCTATTATTCAGAGTCATTACCTTGCTACTGCCTTTATTTGGAGACAATTCATGATTTAAATACATGTGTTTGTGCATTAAGTTAATGAGGGGTGGGCTTGTGATGGTGAGTGTAGATTGGTGTCTTGACTGAATTGAGAGATCAGTGAGAGATCAGAGGTCAGTGAAGTGTGCTTTTGGGTGTATCCATAAGGGTTTTTCCAGAGACAGCCAGAAGGTGGTCCAGTAATATGGAAATAGAAGATGCTCCACGAACACGGGTATTCCTGTGTAAAAGGATGGCAGCTCTCAAGGCAGAAGGAAGGCAGGAGGATTCAGTTACAGCAATTTACTAATATTTCAATGTTTTCCTTTGGACAGACTTTCCACTTTATATAAAAGTAAGCAAACATAGGGCCAAGGGAATGAAAAGCATTTCTTCACAACCACCAAATAAAGGACAGAATCTGTCCTTAAAAATGATTTTGACTATTCATTCATACTTCTTTAATAAAGATTTACACAGCATATTCCATGTTAAAAGAAAAATTGTAATTTGTGAGCCGTGTTGTAGAATAGGCAGGAAAGACAGGCTCTAAAAAGCAAATTCTTGTCTGAAATGAAATGAAATTAGTAGCAAAAAATAGGAGTTGATTAGTGAGCTTCTTTAAAATAATGTCAAATAGAAATGTCAGATAAATTTCTTTAATGATGATCATGACTAATCTAGTTAGAAAAGTAAAATTTTAAACTCAGGCTGGTAAACCAGGATCTTATAATTCAGGTTGTTACAAAAATAGTGAGCTAAGCATTAACTAAAATTAGAAAAGCCACCGCTCCTCAAAGTTCTTAAGTATGAAACCTATTATTGGAGACTTAGATAGGTGCATGGACATCAAAATGGGGATAATTGACCGAGACAGGTGAATTTTCATGAAGATTCTGAGAAGTCATTATGAGCAAAAGCTGCAGAAAGTAAGAATTACTGTAATCCAGACTTGAAAAGTCAGATGTATTTGACTGCATTGCCAAAGCCTTTGGGCTGACCTGTACCCTCAGCTTGGTGAGGTTTAACTTTGTGTTGAAAATGTTTAGCAGTATTACATACAAACGGTCCCAGAGAAGATTAAAATCATTTTACATGCATATGAGCTCACGAGTGTTTCACAGTTTGCAATGAAAGAAGATCATTATGAAGACAATGGTTTAGGTTACAATGTTCTACCTGCTAGTGGGAAGTAATTTATTCATTTGTTAGCTTAGTAGCTGTGACCCTTCAAACAGTTGAAACATTACAGCATGGCTTGAGATTGATGAGCTTTCTAATTATTATTACAATGCTAATAAATTTTTGCACTAAAATAACCCAGGCAAATAGAGAGAGATTTGGGGGTTGTATTAAACACACAAAGTTGGCATGGTGTGAACTTTTGATAATCTTTTAAATGGCTTGATTCAAAAATACACATTTAAAGGCAAAGAATAGAAATTAGATTCAACAGAAATTAAATTTTAATGTTAACTGTGTTGGGGAATTGCTTTTTCTGATCATATCTATTTTCTTAAGTGTAGAATAATGAGATTGGTCTATATAATTTTTAAGACATAATATTCTATAGCTACTTTTGCTCATTTAATAGTCATTCCCTTTGTTATAGATTCTTCCAAAAAAACTGCCAATAAATCATTGTTAACTTGTATATTCTCCACTCATATTCACTCTGGACTTCATTGTGTTATTACTTTTGGTCAGCAAGACATCAGCAAACGTGCTGCGAGCAGGGGTTTGAAATCTGCTTGTGCATTGCGTCTCGTGTTCTTGGAACACTGACCTGCAACTACAACATAGGAAATCCAATCGAGCATTCTACTGATTTGCACTGAAGAGACTCCAGATACTAAAGCCAGGTCCAACTGCAGAACATGCGACTAAAGCTCTATTGAAATTCAAGTCAGGTGGAGGCAGCTGAACAAAAGCCCAGGAGCCATTGCCCTTAGCCACAGCACCTAAAGATTTCTTCAGTTGACTTCTTTAATCCTTGCCAAACTCCTCCCTTCCACCAGTTCCAAAAGCTCACAAATCTCATGGTCAGGTAAAGTCACAGCAACTATCCTACTTGTCTGGTGCTGACTTCTGTCTCAGTCACTTCTTTGTGGAATAAATGGAACAGAATACCCAACATTCACAAGTGAACGGAGGAAAGATTTATGTAGCCCACAATTTCAGAAGGTCTGATACAGTTGGTTCAGGGTAAATCCCAAGCATCCACCCTTCAAGCCAGGCCCTACCTCTGAGCAGCACACAATCCCCCAGTTATACAGCTCCACCCCAATATGTGAGGCTTTTGGGGGGACATTCCAGATCACATGATAATAGAGGAGATAACACAAAATCCCGGTTTATCACATATCTAAAATACAGTCAGAGTGCAATACTTACTGGATATTACAGCTATTGCCCATGTTACTAGTAAATAATCATCATTTCTATTGCCATGACTGCTTCTTTTATCAGAATACAAGTTTCTTACCGGATCTCTGGTTTCCTTTATATATATCTAACTGAATATCTAATTTAGAGTCTTATTGTATAAAGTAATTAGCATTTTGGCAACATGAATAATAGAAAAGAAAGCAAAAATTTCTTGGCAATATGGAGAAAGAGGATGACAGAGGGGATAAATTCCAGTGGGGACACGTTTCGTGCTTAGCCTTTCTATAGGAAAATCTTCAGAGAGTAATTTAAAAATTTTTAACTTTCATTACAAAATGCATTATTTAATTGTAAGGCCAGCAGCGTAAAGCTGGAGTGGTTTTAAGGAATTCAAAGTCTGAAGCAAATAATTTAATGTTAGTCCTCTTTCTATGGTGTAGGAACAAAGTTTGAGAATTTGTCTTGGTTGCTTTCTTCCACACTTTTTCATTGCCAAGATACACTATCCAACACCTACAACTTAAGGGAAGATTTATTTTAGCTCGCAGTTTCAGAAGGACTCACGTCATTGATATTTGTCTGGCAATAGTGGATGGGTATGGAGGATGGCCTATCAAGATAGAAGTTTTTCCTCCCATCCTGGCCAAGAAACACAAGGGAAGGCAAAGGCTGTGCTACAGAGGGATGTATATGCTTCTAAGTCATACCCCAGTGATCACCCCTCTCCACTTTCAACCAGTCTCTACCTTCTAGCAGTACAAAAAGTCAATGAATTATCCCACTGATCCAACCAACCCCCAAGATCCAATGTCTTAGTTACTTTTTCATTGCTTTAATGCAATACCTGACACCCACAAATTAAGGAAAGGAAAGGTTTATTTTAGCTCACAGTTTCAGAAGGTCACAATCCATTCAGGGGCAGCCGGCAGCAATCAAAGTACATGGCAGAGACAGAGGTGGAGGCAGCTTCTCACAACATCACAAACAGGCATGCATGTTGAGACTAGTTGAGACCAGTCCTAGTCCCAGACCTAGTCCTCAAGGAAGGCAGGAGGCAGCTCATATATCCTTCCAGGTCTCCGCCCAGTGATCAGCCCCTCCTGCATCCAGGTGTGTAAGGTGTGGCCACTACACACTGTTAATCCTGACTTACATGCCTTTAATCCTAACTCACACACCTTTAATCCTAACTCACACGCCTTGAATCCTAATTTAACTGTAATCCACCCCTCCAGACTTGGCCCCAATCCACCAACAGCACATGGTCCCATAGACAATCCATAACATTCAGTTACATGAAACTTTTGGGGGACACTCCAGATCCAAACCACAATATCCAATCACATTCCAAATACAGTGAGCTTTTGCGGCACATTCCAGATCTAATCCAGAGCAGCAGTTTGCAATTGGATTTTTACTGTATTTTGAGAATCTCTGGGTAATAGGGGCTGTTGCTCTTTTCTGGAGAAGACTGGCTGGTGGGAATGTTTACCCACAGAGTGGCAGAGGTGGGCACTGCTGCAGCAAAGGAAGACTTCTTACTTCACAGAAACCCAAAGGTCTCCAATGCTGTTTTGGCAGAAGCAAAAAGAAAGCACACATAAGCAACTCTCCAGGCCAACAATGTGGTCGTTCTTTTATTGATAATTATCTTTTACATATCTGGATAAGCTAAACCTCCTGAAGGTGTAAAAAATGCCCCTGAGGTATAGCGAGCAAAAATTAGCACTCCATTGCACATCCTAATTAGGAGTTAATTAGGGAATTAAAAAAATGCCGAGCACATGTTTTTAGCAAGTGCATAATCACTGACTTATCGCTTGTAGGTTTTGTACATATTTTTCATTGTAAATATCCAATTATAATTGTCGTTTAGGTCAGACTTTAGAAATTCAAAGTCTTATTCAAAATAATGAGAATCTCTTTCCTTAAGCATAATGTCCTCTAGTATAGTTTTAATATCTTTTAATTTACAATTCGGCCTACACGGTTCCTCTTCCTGACATTGAATCTGGGTGGTGTTTTCCATGGAATGTGACGCATGCTATTTTTCAACCAAGACCTGCATGTTATATTTGTAACTGGTAAGAAAAAATGAAAAGAAAAGCACGAAAGAAAAGAAGAAATAATAAGGAGAGAAAGAAAGGAAAGAGACAACCATATCTGTGTTCTTATCCTTGAGAGATTTATAACAAACCATGACTGTCAAAGCACAGTTTCCTTTTCATAGTGAATGCTGTGTGTGGGCCTCCAACTGAACAACATTTTTGGAGTGATTTTTGAGCACATGTGTTTTGACTTGCCCCAGTAACATTCAAATTAAAGTCATGGTTGGAAAAGATAATGGCATGTGTGATGTGAGTTCCACTAAAGGTGTGGGAACTGCTCCAATTTTGATTTGTGACCACTGCTACCAGCTTTTAAAAACCACAGCTGATGGGGGATAATGTCTGATGTTGATTTCTTAATCACACCATCATTATGGAAATAATAGGTTGCTACTGTAATAAGCATTACTTCTTTTCGGATGGCATTTTGGTGCTTTTCACAGCCTCTTGTAATGACCATTGAACTGTTTGGTCTAATGAGTGAGAAGACTCCAACATCTTTATTCAAAAGTCACTAATGATAATTGCCACCTATCACCCAATTCTCTTGGGCTCAGAACATACAGCCACAGAATCCCATTATCATCACTGCATGTCCACATCCTAATCTTACAAGACTCTAGTAATTAAGCCTAATTTATATCTGATCCAGTGGTGGCTGCTGGAGTTTTTCTCAAACTCATGCTTTCTGTGGTGTCTGAATATCACTCAACTCTAGAAAATTTTAGAAAGCTTTTATGGAAATAGTCATAAATATGAGTCGTGGCAGCTTTATTGCTAGTAAATTAGTGAAAATTTCCTGCCGGCCTCCATTTGCATCGTATGGAGTCATGGCTAAAAGCTGGGAACAGGAGAGCGATAGACTAGGTTTGAAGTCTTTGTTTCTTCTCTTAACAACCAGTTCAACTCCAGGAAAGTCAGCAGCTCTGAGGTTTGGTGTTCATGATCTAAAACGGGAAGAAAAGGAACAGTGCTGCTCTGGCATGTTGGTTGTATCAAATTTAAAAATGAAAGCTCTTACTATGTCATCATCACTATTGTTTTTATTAATTTTTTTACTACCTTCAGAAACTTCTGCTTTTCATGGAAAATAAAGGTATCCATACAGTCCACAGGATAAATTCATGACTGGGTCCTTAGCTGTCCCAGTCATGATTGGGATGGCTGACACCAACTATGCCACCATTAAGTGTTTAAATTCATATGGATTTATAATCATTATCAGAAAATAACCAACTTGATTAAAGAACTGGAAAATATTAACACAGGTAAGAACGGTGATATGCAAATAATACAATTACGTTTATCTAGAATGAGCTTTAAAAGATATTTCAATCTGGATCTCCATTGGAACTATGCAATTATTATTACTTTTTATATCTTCCTTTCAAAAAAAAATCATAGAATCAAGTACTAAGCTTAGTTATATTGATGAATTACCATTAATGATTAACATGGTTTCTGCTGTTTTCAATCGACTTCCTTGTTTATTGTTATTCTTGTACCTGTATTGTTTGGGTGTTCTTATCATATCTCTCATTATTTTTGAAAAGATACATGCTAGCTATCATATGTAAATCAAGTCTTACAGTGAAACTAGAGAGCATCTCAAATTACAAAAGAAAGTTTGGATTCAAGCATTTTGGTAAAAAATAGAAATACACTTTTCCCCTTAACAACAACAACAACAACAAATTTTATGTACTAATAAGATTCATACCCACAATCTTTAGCAGCCAGCTAGGGATGCCAACACATTATCCACAGTTACTACACCTGGAATTCAGACTGCTATCTTTAGCAACCAGACAGGAAACTAAGTAATAACTCTTATAATAATTGGCCCCAAATAACCCTTGATTAATAACTGACAGCTTCCCTATGTTTTGTCACAACTTACAACTTCAGAAAGTGAAGAAAGCCACGTGTGCGCCCCTGATCCATCACGCAGAATATCCTGCTTTTTTTTGCCCAGCAAGCGCTTTCCTGTGCGGAGGACCTTCCCTCAGTACATACCTAGGTTGCCCCAACATAGAAACGTGCATGTGATAAAGCCATCGCCCTTTTTAGCCTGCCTTTTTCTGCTAAAGACAAGGAGGATGGCCTACTTCTTTGCAGTGAGCTCTGAGCATGCTTTTGCTTGTTTTTGTGAGATGGTCTCATCTACAGTGATGAACTCTGAGGACAGGGTGACGTATTTAAAAATGGTTAATTTTTCTTTAAAAATTTTGGGGAAAAATAATTAACTTTTCCAAAAAAATTTTGGGGATCAAATTTTCTCTCAGAAAAGAATCATCCTGAACCAGGGACAATGTAGATAATGTAACAGTTATTACTGATAACATTACAATTCGAAAAGGTGGATTTATAGATAAAAATAGCCCATTGAGTTAAAGAAGTGACACATATTCCAATATGGTTGTCATTTTAATTTCAAATGTGGAAATGTCAGATGATGAGGCTAAGAAGCCCAACTTATAATTTTCCGTGTGTGGTTACAGAGCTTAAACTTTAACTTGTGTATTACGAAGCTGGTGATTTTTTTTTTAAGTAGGAAATGATATGCTGAAACTTGTATGTAAGGGGAAAAAAGTCTTTCTTGAGCAAGTAGAGAATGGATTCTCCAGTTAAAAATAAAATAATTCTAGTTAGGCTTGAACAATTCCAAAAGAAATGGAGTAATAGAAAGTCCCCACTGACAAGGACACCAGGGAGCTAAGCAACAGTATGATTATAGAAGTATTAAGAAGTCACCACTGATGTGGAAATGGAGGGATACGTTAAGGATGACTTATTTAATCCTCATTTGAATTACTGAATGAATTGCAATATCAACTCACAATACACAGAAAATATAAGCGAAGGAACCATTGTAGGAACTACCTTGAAGGGGAGGGTTTAAGGTATTTAATGAATTCAGTTTTAGTCTTGTCAAATTTGAGCTGCCAGTGGGATGCGCATTTGATGATATCTGCTGCACAGTTGGAAGTAAGTGCCTGAAGCATCAGAGAAATTGAGGTGTCAATTTCCAGGCCATCAGCATAGAGAAAAGAGTTAATAGTGTAGGCAGGGATGTGCATGTGCGCTGAACAAACACCCAGATAGGAAACCTAGAAAACACTGCCGAAAGTTAGACCAGGGGGAACTCAATGAAAACATAAATGAACAAGTTTAACTGTTGGGAGGAAAACCCAGTGAAACTTTTATCGACAAACAGGAAGAATTTAAAGTTAAGAAATAATCAGGGCTAGTCAATGTAGGAGACTAAGCTGACTGCAGGCTTCGGTCTGCTTCTTCAAACCAACAGTCACACTAGATAAAATACATATTTAAAAATAAAATACTCAGTCAACCCTGAATGGGAGAAAACAAGTCTCTAGGGTACAAGAATTGAAAAGAATCTCATATTTAAGATATAAGGAAATTAGAGATAAGCAAAAGAGATTACTGAGTATCTCCAAAGGAAAAGTACGCCTTGTTTAAACACACTTTTCAGCATTATCCGATTCTAACCTTTCATTGCCTTTGAGCTATGTTACAATTCTATAAATTGTAGGAAACTGATAGCGATGCAAAATCATTCTTGTCTTGAGACATGTTAGCCTTTTCTCTCAGTGGAGGTTAAATTGACTCTTCTAACCCCATGGGGGGGGGAAAACTAGTTTCATGTTCCTTATGTAAATTCATGTCAACAGTTTTTTTTTTATTTAACATATATTTTTTGCTTTGATTCCTTCTTTAAACCAGTTGGAACAGCTGTCTTGTTTATTTATTAAACAATAAATTAAATAAAGTTTTAATAAACATTTATTTTGTATCTTTATAAGGGCTATGATTTATATCATTATCTATCTATCTGTGTCTTCTATAGCAAGTGAGAGAATATTTAACATAATCAACCAAAATGTAATGAAACCACCTACCTTCTTTTAGTTGCTGAAGGATTAATCCCTATTTAAGAATAAGAAAATAAACCTCAGACCTATGTATAACAGGCAGTAGGAACCTTAAACATCGTTTCTTTCATACTAAGAAACTTAAAAGGTCTAATATGCTGATCTTGTTTGTGGGGGAAAATGGATTAAATCTAGTGCTGTGGATACAGAGTTTACATTTAGAAAAAGAAGTCCAATTGGGTGCCATACACAGTTGTTTTCATTCCCACTACCTATGTGGCATTGGGGATCTTGAATTTAAAATAAACATGAAAGTCTTTTAGAATGTGGAAACCTTACAATAATAGATGCGAAACCACTCCGTAGGAATGCATGCATGACCCAGATAAACGCCATCCCTCGGAAGTTGCTCTTTCTCAAACTCTTTACAGACAAATTTCACTACCCACTGCAGGACTCCTAGAAGCGATGATGGTGCAAGAACCAAAAAGATTTTATTCCTTTAAATATTTCATATTGTTGTGTAAGGAGTAGACAGTTCTCAGCGATATCCAATTTCTATAAAATGAAAAATAGTCTTACAAATGGAAATTGTTTTCAATGAGTATGGTTACCGGAAAAGATCAAAATTAAACCCTAGAGCCACGTAACTGTTCATAAATTGTTTGATATACATGATTCCTTTGAAAAGATTCAGGATGTGAAAATTCAAATGCGGAATTGAACAATGGAAAAGAGAAAGAAGTGAGCTTAGCTTTCCTAGGACTTCTTTATTTTGAGAGAAGTTGGCATGGGACTTTGCAACCTAATAGGAGTGGAACGTCCTGAGAAGCTGGAGGTGTATCTGAATTATGCAGCAGATTTTTATCTGATGCGAGGTCCTGGCTTAATTCCCCGGCACTAAAAACAAAACAAAACAAAATATAACAGAAAGAGCTGGTTCAGAGGCTCAGAGCGACAAAGATAACGAAAGAAACATTATAATTCAACTTTGACGGGATCATTAGGATTTTTGTCTTTGCAAACTATCAGGCACGTAAAGAGAGGAGAGAAAGAAGATGGAGAAACAACCAGGCTGAGTCCACAGGCCTGTTAGCCCAGAATTCGGAATCGCGAAAGCTGAAAAATCCCGAATCTGAGCCCAGCCTGGGCAATTTAGTGACTTAGAAGGACCTTGTCTCACAATCAAAAATAAAAAATGGGCTGAAGGTGTAGTTGTTTGAAGACCATGGCTTAATCCCCAGTATCAGAAAAAAAAAAAAGAAAAGAAAAGACAGGCAAACAACAAGAGCAATAAACCCAAACAGAAAATGACTGAGAACTGTGTAGCCTTTTCAGGAAAGAAACGCAGCCTTAGAGAGAATGTGTTTATAGGAAACCAAGTAAGTAAAGGGATTTTCCTCCTGGACATAAACCAATGCCCATAGTAAAACCTAAAAGACAGAAAGATAAATCTTCAATTTTGTGTAATTTTTGTCTCCTATTTTTATAACACAGAATGATTGGCAAATATCTATTGAATTATAAATAAAAAAGAATATGTAAAAAAGAATATGTTAATTTTTATAAAACTTAGTTTACTTTTCTTAGTAACTATTAACCATTGAAGTACAGTATTTATTGGTCTGCGTTTCCAAGGACTTGGGAGATTATAGTTGATGATGACAAAGTAATAGAGTTAAATCATGTGGACTTGGATAATAATAATAATAGTTAATAATGAGAAGAGACAAAACAAAGAGAGAAGGAGAGAGGGAGACTAGCTTAAGTAATAATTAGTGTGGTGGTTGATTTTTACATGGTCAGAGAGCTGGTGAAACATTATCTTCATGTATCTATGGGTGTGTTTCCAGAAAAGATTAGCTAAACATAAAAACACGGGAAAAAATGGAAGAGAAAGGGCAATTCATGTCTTCTAAATTGAAATATCCATCTTTCTCGTGCTCTTGGGCAACATTGTTCCTAAGTCTCAAACACTCACATGATTAACACCACAAGTTTTCCTGGTCTCCAACTGGCAGATAACAGTCAGGGGACTTTTTGGCTTTCAGAATTTTATACCTCAATTCCTATTATAAATTTCTAAGTCAATTAAAAATACTGCATATGCCAATATATACCATGTATAAGCAATGGTACATATAAGCATATAAAATACACACACAGACACACACTCACACACACACACACACACACAGACACAGAGTTCTGTTTGTTAGAGAATCCAAATGCAATTAGAAACTAACAGCTGTTTCTAGCATCCACATATATAATATAAAGATTTAATCTTGCAGCTTATTATTAGGTACATTAAGTGAAATTTATGAGTTTGCCAGAAAACACATCATTCCTACTTCTGTGTAGAAAAGCAACTGTCAAGAGAAGATTCATGTGAGGATCACTAAATCCTTGACAGCCCAGCATTTAATATTTGCTAAAAATATAAATATTTCTTATATCTTTTGATATTTAAGTAGAACATACTAGCAACCAAAATTTTTGAGTGACACTCTTATAGTGACAGAGAGGAGAGTTTATAGTTCAAGCACAATATTTTCTAGTTTTCTTTATTAATAGAAAGAAAATTAATGTATGATGACAAGTAGATTATATTTTTAAAAATATTATAGTGCCAAGATTGGCTGATTTTCTACTCAAAACACATTTGCGTGTGGAGGAAAAACAACTTAAAAGTAGTTGTTTTCCTATATGATGCAAATAGATGTGTCTTTGTAGTTTTAACATGTTTTTATCAATCAAACTTTGAAATTATGTGACACTGTCCAGAAACAGTTTTTGCAAGTATTTGCAATAAATCATACATTGCTAGATGCATTTTTAAGTCTGAGGCTGGGAATTGGATGCCTTTTAATTTTCTGCAGATTCATAATGTATATTTATCATTTCTTTAAAAATGAATAAGTAGAGAACTAGGTTATTTTATTGGTATGGAAATATGTGTCTATGTCGAGGCTCAAGGATTTTGGAGACATTTGGATATAATTACTTGGTTTCTTGAGTCAAAAAGAAACTTTTCTAAGTGAAATGTAGTGTTGTATTTTAAAATCTACATTCTCTGCTTGACAAGTGAATTGAATTGTTGGATATAGAGGGAGAAAAGATAATCTTTTTAAACTATATGAAGCACTAAGTATCCAACGGCAGAAACATCACCCCGTGATTTAAAAATTAACTAACTATTTAAAACCAGGAAACAATATGAGGTCAATGTAAAGTCAATTTGGAAAAGAAAAATTTGAATTCTAATACTGACTTTGTTGAATATGTCATCAATAAAAATGAGAATAAAATATAGTCAGCCCTTTATAAACCAATTTTCTTATAATGCACATCTTTCATACAGAGATTTTTTTCTCATTACTATTCCCTATGCAGTAAAGCACAATCACTTTTTAAGTAGCATTTACATTGTATTGGGCATTAAAATATTCTAGAAATTACTTATACAGGAAGATATTCACAGATAATATGCAAATAGTACCCCATTTTACACAAGGGACTTCAATTTTGGCATCTGCAGGGATTCTAGAACAAAATCCTTACTGATCTCAATACACAGCTGTAATTATCACACAATATTACTAGAATTAAGTGAAATAAATATGTGAAAGGATCTTTTACTTTTCCTTAGGTTGATGGTTACTATACAGTTATTCCTCAACTTACATTGGGGTTAAATTTGACAAGACTATTATTAAAAGTTGAAAATATCACAGGTTGAAAATTCACTTAAAACACCTGTAGTAGTCCCTTTTCCAGTGACGGAAAGAAAAAGAAATGTCTTCCAGTTCAAGAAGGGAAGGTTTATATTGTTGCATAACTTCAAGTAGCAGTTGGCTGGCTCTAGCACAAAAACATTATTGTTTAAGGTCTTTGCAGTGTAAATCCCCACAATGTGTGCTCCCTCAAACGGATGGGCTTAGTTGAAGACCATTTTCCCAAGGAAGGCAGGCAAGTGGAGGGAGAGGGGATGCACTCGCATTCAGGTTGATTGCAGTGGGCTGTTGGAGTATAGTTTTAAAATGGTGAGCAACAGCGGCAGTAGGGGGGCTGGGAGCTAAGCTCCACCTCCTGTCACATCAATAGCAGCTGTGGAGCCTGATAGAATTGTGCTGACAGAAGGCGGAACTTTCATGTGTCTACTCTTTGTCTAGGCCATGGGGTCCTTCCAAGACCATTGACATGTGCTGGCAAGTGGCCCCAAATTGGCCATTCTTGGAGTAAATGTATTAGTATATCAAATTCAGAAAGAAGTAAGGAGAAGATCATGAAAAAAAAAAAAGAGAGCAGAGACACAAGATGGCTTCCAAAATCATGCTCAAATGATCTGACATGGGCTTGAGTGGTCTCCTGGACATCTTTCAAGTCAATCAAGTTGACAAAGAATGTTGGTCAACCAACTCTCTAAAGTACTGAATATCAAATCTTAGCCTAGTCCAACTTAAAAGTGCTCAAAACTCTTAATTCACAGCTGGCCAATATCATCTAACCAAAAGTCTGTTATATAATAAAGTACAGGATATTTTATGTATTTTATTGATTATTGTAATGAAATGAAATCAGAATGGGTGTTCTGCACTGCTAACCCAGAAAAATCCCAAAATTTGTAACTCAAAGTTAGTTTTATAATAATTAAAAACACTATTTTGTCAACATCACAAAATGGGAAAATTGTAAGTGGAATTATTACTATGAAGGGCAGTCTGTATTTTTGAACAAAGAGTCTAAGTATTATATATTCATAATTTTCACAATCTTAAAGAGATATCTGCAGATGCGTTCTGCTTTATAAACTCTCCGAATTGTTTTGTTTTATTTCTTCCCTGTTTTTATTGTAACTTTTTTAGCTTTCTTTAGCTTTCAGGACTATTCTATTGTCCTCTGAAATCACTAGGCTCAAGATGAGTTCTTTTCGCTGTTCTCACTTTCCTGTTTTATCAGTAAATCTTTTTGTATTATCACAGCATAATTGCATGTTTTTTATTCTTGTAAACTTCTCTAGTTGCTTAACTACCGTTAAGTACCTCATTGTAATAAATTCTTCTCATTCCAACTCCTAATTCTGACATAATAGCTCTTCATCAATTCCCTAATCATATTTATAAATATCTTATGCTCTTTCACAACACTCTACCCTTGAGAAGGTCAACTCTATTGTCCTCTTCGAAATAGGAAGCTTGTTAATCTGCCTAAGCCAGGACTCCTTGCAGAATTGTACTTGACCCATTCGCAGATATTCATACTCACATACAACTCAATACTATGGTTTATGATTTAATATAAAATGTCCCTCACAAGTCTCATGTCTTCTGAGCTCTGGACTCCAGAAGGTGATTGAATCATAAGCGTGTCACACATGTCAGTGGGCAAACTTATCGATGTATTACTAACTCATGTGCTGTTATGAGGTGGAGCCAAGTTGAAGGAGGTGGGGCCCCAGTGGGTATGTCCTTTGGAGGCTGAATTTTTCACTCTAGTTCTTTTTTGTCTCTTGCAGCCAGCTAACCATGTCCTAAAGCCTCTGAAACTGGTAACCAAGTAATCTTATCTTCCTCTAAGTTGTTTGTATCTTGTGTCTGGCTCCATGGATAGATAAGCTAGTTCAAGCAGGCATTGGTTCTGTAGAAATTGTATCACTGCTGTGGCTATAACTAATGATGTGACTTAAAACCATGTAATAGGCTTACATAAGAAGGTTGGGAACATTTGAAAAAGTGAGCGATAGGAATCCTAAAACACTGGAAACCGAACCTATTGGGTGATATTAGTTAGTTCTTAGATGATCGGAGTGCTGAAGGATATAGACAGTATAAAGAGGAATCTCAAGATATTTTAGCTGCAAATAAGGATTATGTTAGGAATTAGACTAGAAACCTTTAGTGTTATATTTTGGTGAAAAAAGTCCACATTGTTCACATATTCTGAGAGTGCAAGGATGAATTTAATGATGATAAACTAATGAATCTGGGTGAGGAAATTTCAAGGCAGCACAATGTTCAGGCTATGGTATGGGTATTGCTTGCTGCTTTTAGCTAGGTATACAATGAGAGTAGGGGGAAAAAAACAGAGTCAAAAAAATGTGAGATATGAGAAACCCAGGTCACAACCCTTAGGGAACTTAAAATGAAAACCAAAGTGAACCAGGCGGGTAGGGTGGGGAGGGAGAAGTAGGTGGGGGAGGGAAAAAAGAAGAGTGGGAAAGTCCTTGTCACCTTGACAAGATACGTATGTGCACAGAATGTTCAACTTTATTGTAAACCTTAAATCTTGCACTTATATACATCAGTAGAATGGGAAAAAAATGAAAGGAAAAAGTAAAAGATGTGAGAATTTTTCAGCCATGCCAGGAAGGAAACCACTGTTAAGTTGGAGCCAAGGAGAGTATGGCAACTGGACAAATTAGGAGACGGACCGGAAGCTAAGTATTTTGTTCATGGAGTAGGAAATGTGGCTTGAGAGCACCTGTAGAACTGATCAGATTCTTTCCATCACCAGGTCAAGAGCATAAGTGGATAAACTCCCTTAAAAGACGGCTTTGATCAGAGCTGCCAGGCATCCTGATCTCCCAGAATCACCCAGGGAAACAAGTATTTGTTCATTTTAGTCATCTGGCACTAAGAGTTCAGTGCAGCTATGGTTAAATGGAGCACGGCTACTTCTTGTGTTGCTTGTATTGGTGGTAGACCTTGGAATTGCCCACAAAACGTTAGTTTTTCAGGCACGCCGAAAGAGTTGTGAGATTACAGAGTCTTTCCAAGATTTCAGAGGGAAGTCTGGAAGGCCAAGCAAAAATGTATGACACAGTCAAGTCCCTGCCAGGAACTACAGAGAAGGGGGTGGATAATGCTATGGGAGCAAGTCCAAATCTGCAATGGAGACTGCAGGAAGCTGGAGGTGCACAGAACTCCGAAGGCCTGCCAATGGCTGCCTCAGGCCGTGAGGGAAGCCCGCCCAAAGAGAGGTAATGTGCTGCAGGGTTGGGCTGCCCAAGCCTTCTGGGACTCACATCATCAGCATGTGCTTTGGATGACCGCAACAGTGCTGCAAGATCTGACTTTTGTCCTGCTAGGTTTCAGTCTTGCTACAGTCCAATTTCTTTTTACCTTCTGTTCCTCCTTTTTGATATGGGAATGTGTTTACGCTGTGCCATTGTATTTAATTTTCTTTTCCATTTTTACAGAGGTTTACAGTTAGGAGTTTATTTACTATTTTTGATTTTAAATTTTGAACAATCCTGAGATGTCTGACTTAGGTCCAGATGCACTAAATGCATTTTGCATGATGAGAGATAGATGTAGGTCTTTCAGGGGCCAAGAGTAGAATGTTATGATTTAAATAAGATATCTTCCAAATTCTTATGTTTCCAATGATGAGATTTTGAAAATGAATGGATCATGAAGTTGCTACACTTTCTAGAGGACTAAACCATTGGTTAACCTCCAGATGAGTGTGCCGATAAGAAGTGGACCATATTGAAATAGGTGGACCACTGGGAGCATGCCTCTGGAAGGTATTTCTCTCACTATGGCTCCTGTTCTCTTACCTCAGCTTCCCGGCTGCCATGACTTTGTTAGCATTCCCCTGCCAGGCCCTTCTGCTGTTGCCATTTCAGCTTTGGAAACATGTGACCATTAACTGAATCCTTTGAAACCATGATCTAAATAAATCTCTCTTTTAAGTCAAGTATGTCAGGTATGTGGTTCTGGTGACAGGAATGCTAATATATTCAGCACAATAACACAGCTCACACCTATCATGGTACCTACCAATCATGCTTAATTCTCTTTTATTGTAATAAACCTTTTTGATATCTGGAAGTGCAGCTGTCAATATCTTTATATCAGGCTTTGGAATATTGTACGCAGTTGCTGACTTTTGCTTTGTCAATATTGAAATAAAAGCTACATAGCACAATATTATCTATTTACAGAAAAGATTGTAAACATGGAATGAGATCATTCATTTCCATTCTTCATATCAATATCCAAAAGTCAATTATTATAACGTATATGAAGTGAGACTTCTAACTTTGGGGTGGTCCAACATTTCTCATCATGGAGAAATTGCTTAGAAAGAGAAACTTGGAAATATACTCTTGTTCATTGCACCTGACCTACCTGTCTTGCCATCGTCTCAGCTCACCTGGAAGCCTAAGGTTGAAAACGGAATGAACACTTGACCCAAGGCAAGAGGTATTAGAATCAATTTCTAAAATTTAAATCTCAGAAACCTAGAACAATAACAGCAACAAAGAAACGGAGGCTCAGATTATCTACTTCTTCAGAGCGTACCCGCTTCACAGATCCCCAGTAACAACTGAAATTTGGGCTATAGCCTTGGCTCTCAGTTTTAGACTTTCAACCATTTGGCCAGATTTGACCTGAACCAAATTAAAAGTTTTTCAAGGATCTTTTTAAACTCCATAATTTCAAATCTCAGTCCCACATAATGTGCAAAATAGAGATATGGCCTTTTTATTTTTAGCTTTCTATGGCCTTTTCTGACAGCCTCATGTGTACAAACTCCATTAATAAGCTTTTTAAGTCAGCAATTAGATGACCATCACGCTTTCTGATCACTCTTCCAGGCATCATGCTGGTGATTCCATTACCAGTAGGTTCTGTGATCTTATAGCATTTGGTGTTTTCGCTGTTTCCTTTACACCAGAGTTCTTAATTGCTCCATAACATCAGCATTTCTACCACTCAAAATCGGCCACTGGTATATTAAGTGGTGAATATATCGTTAAAAAGAAGGAGCACATGTTTTATTTCCTGATTTCGTGTTGACTGAAATCAAACTCATTCTCATTTGTTATTCTGTCTATTCAAGTCTAAGCTCAGGCAGAATTGTGAAGCAGATTAAACTGCTTTTAGCTGCATTCAGGTTTCTTTAAGGGTCAGTAGAAAAGAGCAGCTTTGTCCAACTGAGGATGATTCATTCTGTCTGTCTTTCTTTCTTTCTTTCTTTCTTCCTTCATTTTTCTGTCTTTCTTTCCATATTCTGGAGATGGAATGCAACTGAAATGGCCACCAATGATGTTCTATGTAGTTCTCAATGCTTGCCTGGGTTTCTTATTGAGATATAGTTGTATATAAAAGTGTTTGAGAAGCTGAATTCATGATGCAGTTTTTAACCTTCCTTAATGATTGCTTCAGTGATGTGATGCTTCAGTGAAAGGGGTTTACAGTCAATAGATCATTATCACTGCCTAAAAAAGATGAGAGTCTAGTGTCCCTTTCAAGTTCAGAAACTTGAAAATGGCCTCAAAATGCATTGGATTCAGTTATAAGATTAAAGGCAGAATGCTAGGGAGTATAAAACTCAGTTCTTATCTATACCAAATTTAGGAAATTAGACATAAGTTTTGGTAAAAATCAACTTCAAGTTTTTAGGGAAAGTAGTAAAGAAGAAATGATTTTCTGTGGATGGAAGTGATGGCAATAACTCCTGCAAGTTTTTGGCCTACATAACCTATAGTTAGTCTATATTCAAGTAAAGATGGAAATTTACACTGTGGACCAGACTTTAACACATGATTGCTTGCAACCAACCATAATTAATAGCAACTTTTTAAGTAGCAGGTAATTAAAGGGAGTTCTGAGTAGAACGAAGTGATACTAAATATTGTATTTTATTCGTATTAGCCTATGTGCATAAAAAGAGCCATTGGGTAGGTCAAGAACTGACACTGAGATGGAATTATTTTGTGGTTTTTTTATATGTGGTGAGTGTGTGTTTGTGGGAGAAAGAATGAAAGGAAAGTGTTGAAATTAAGCTCTATACCTTCAGAAGCCGATTTGGAGGCCAAACAAATAAGTGCAAGAATTTCACCTGTGTGATATCTCCAGAAATTGTTGAAAGTGAAAGTGAAGGAGCTAGGCAAAAGCAGGCAGTAAAGTGTTCCTAATCAACTTAGCTACCTCGTCAGTGACTGAAACTTACGCCCTTTGGGAAAATTTCTGAAGGAGAGTTAATGCACGGCTTAGATTTTCCTTAAATAAGGGGACAAAGAGATGGAATGTTTATGTATCAGTTTATGTGAGTCATTGTCCATAATTCAAACATTGTCACTTCTCTGCCCTTTTGCACTGTAGTCTGTTATGGCCTGGACGACTGTCCAGCAAAAAGATGCAGGTGTCAATAGTTGGAATGTTGATAGTGGATACTTTAGTAGTGAGATCCCAGGGATATAGTCAGTGCACCAGCAGTATCTTTAAAACCTGTAGTCTTCAAATAGAATATCTGCCTTTTGGATGTGAATTTCAAAAAAAAAATTGAATTAAATAAAAATGAAATAGCTGTGCATAGGTACTGAAGTTTTCCAACAGAAACATCAAATCTAGAGAATAATTAGTAGTAGAAACAATAGAATATATGTATTTATTAGGAAGAGTAGACCAAAAGCCAACCCAAATTAAAGGTCGGAGTTCAGAAAGTAATATCAGTTGAGAACTCCCAGCATGCTCTGAGGTCCCCACACGGTACAATTTTATGTTCCTGGACCACATCAATCTCGCCAGAGTTGTGGTGACACTTTTCCAACCAAGATTGTTCTGTCACCTTTTCTTTATTTCTATCCATAATTTTACTCATAATTTGACAAAAATGTATATTTCCAAAACAAAAGAGTAGCTTAGACTACAAGAAGTCAAATCTCTGCTCTATATCTTACTGGTTGCATGAGGGAAAGTTTTTTTTTTTTTAATTTTTCTGATGACCTTTCTCTTTCCATTTGTTCTATTGACAATTGGGATAACACATAACTCTTAGGTTTTTGGTCTCCTCTTTTGTGAAAGATTAAATCAGAGAGGATCTCAAGGCTACTAAAAAAAACTATGGAAGAAATCATTTTATCTGCTTTCAAAGAAAGGGATGCAGAAAAGAAATGAGCAAAACAGTGAGAGCTAGAGAGAGAGAGAGAGAGAGAGAGAGAGAGAGAGAGAGAGAGAGTTCATTGTGTATTCTACTTTTGTGAATAACCCAAAAGTTGGAGCATTAGATAGCAACATCTGGAGCTCACACTTCCTCTTTTTAAAACCAGTAGTTTTCCAGGTATCTTATCTTGTGCAATGTATCAGAACATCTGTGTTCAATCCAGAATAACAAAGAGAATTTTAACTGGAAATTTGCATGGGAGAATCGAAGAAAAAAATAATTCTTTTGGTGAAACAGAACACTGTCCTTGTATTTATTTATTTAAGCAACATATGAAGAACTGTACAGAATTCTAGTCAATTGATGATAAGAGTTAAGTAGACGATACACAAATGGTGCATGCAGGGAGAGGCTGCCTGCAGGGTCAGTGCATGGTTACAGAATGTGGTAGATTGGAGAACCCACTTTTCTTTCTATTATAAGACAATAATTATGCAATCCATTAGCCTCTCTTTTCTGCGTGGACACAAAGACTTTGAAAATCAGATTTAATTTTCAGTCACAGCGAGCTTTTTGTCTCTAGTTAATAACATTCTTGCATCTTTTATTTTTTCAGGAACAAAACTTTGCAATTTCATTTGTTCCTTAAACCAGACTCACATACAAGCCCTGTTTTCAATATTAGGATTATGATAAATATGATTATTGCCTTCATGGCATTTATACTCCATTGTATCTATGATGAAAATTATTTGTAGACATTGTGTAAGAAACAAGAATCTCGAACCAGAAGAGCATTGATCTATATTTTTAAAAACATGATGGAGATTGTTATGTGCGCATGCACACAGATTCAGACTCAATAATAACCTGCCTTCACACACACACACACACACACACACACACACACAGAAACATTTATATGTAGTTATTCATCTACACACACAAACAAACACATGTGCACAACCCATAGTCAAATTTTGTCCTTAAGCAAAAAGGATGTGGACCTTGCGAGAGCTAAACTGTTTGATGCAGACCAATGGTCTGAAACTTTTATTTCGTCACTTTCTGTTTTTACAAACCATTGTTTCGTTATTTGAACATTACCCTATTGCAAAGATTGTTGTAATAGACAGAGGAAGGACATAGCTACTTTATGTGTTTGCATGTGTTTATGTGTGCATAACTGCATTCAATATTCTTCCTCAGAGAAAGTCATTAAAAGCGGGGTCACCTCTCTTCTTTCTTTGATACAATTGTACTATCTATTATGTTAGCATACTTGGTATCCGTTATTAAAGCTTCTCAGTCTCAGTGGAAATATGGGCTATGATGATGAACTTGCTGTATAAACCCTCAATCACTCAATTCACTAAATCCTGCTAATAAAGAGGGTTCTGATTTTTTTCATAATGACCCTTGATACATATGAAATCAATCATATTTTATAGAAATGACAACTAAAATGCAGGAAAATAGATAACTTACCTAATAAACAGCTGGTAGGGAAAAATTAACTATCATTTATACCACTTGGCTCCTTATTATCAACATCTGCACTTTATCCAAAAATATATTCAGCTGGGCTAAGAGTGAGAACTTGCCTCAATGCATATACAGTTGGGCTTTTATGATGTAATATAGACTCTTCCAGGATATGTAGCAATGAAAGAAAAAAATAGAGAAAATTTATTTTTTACGGAGCTTATATAGGTGTGGGGAAGATAAGACAATGAAGATATGACACGTGTCTCTATGTAATGTGTTTTATCTATGTGTATTGTATATTCAGTATTCTATAGTGTTATAAATGTTATGTAGAAATCTAGATCAGAGAAGAAGTAGCCCTAAGAAAAACACAAATGATTACAGACATAAAAAATATGAGGGAATGAAAAGAGGCAAAAACCCCTTGCATCCTACAGCATCGTGTAAATACTTTGCATTCTAACCACCAAATTGTAGATTTCAAAACTTCGTTTAAGGTTCCAGCAGTCCTTCCTCCCTCTGCTTGTTACTTTGTCCATAAAGCTGATGAAAATGTATCTCAAATCACCTCTAATACTCTTATCATACCATGACCCATTTTAACTTTTATCCACAATTTGGATGTTTCTTTCCCTCCCATCTCTTAGTCACGCCCGTAGCTTTATTTCCTTTCTATCACTTAGATGCTTTTGCTAATTTCTCGCAAGCAAAAGTTTCCTCTATCCATGCACAAACACCACTGTAATCAGTTCACTTATTTAAGTTACGCATTCAAATTGGGATGAAAGCCTAACAGAAATAAACTAAAGAGAACAAGCGTTTTGAAAATCATTCTGTGAGGCTGATTACCTTTCTAACTTTTTATCTGGCCTTATTTTTTTTGAGACACTGAGAATATGCTAATTTCCATGGCAGATATACTGTGTATGTTTGCAAAAATGTAGCAGTATGCTCAGCTGAGATAGGAGGAAATATTTTGATAGATACCAGCTTTCTCAACCTAATTACACAGACATAACTAATTTTACCCATCAGCTATGCAGAAGTTCATTGCTATTTCTAACACTTCCCCAAACTTAAATTTTAAGTATTTTTGACACACATCCCTCCCTTCCCCAAATTATGCATTAATATTTGCTCTGCTAAAAATAGAAAATAAGAAGCGGTTTCAACTAGTTGCTTAATATTCTATAGGCTATTGTTAGAACTATCAATTTTGAATGTCCACTACATGCTGAGAAATACCATAGGCTTATTTTGTGTTACTTCACATGCCCTATTCCTTAAGTGGAAAACAAAACTTCAAATGTATATCTAACTAACTCAAAGTAAGAGGTGGGTATACAGAAATCCACTGTGCTCAGGCACATGCATGGGTTGCTTGAGCTTGTTTAATTTTCACGTTGAATATTTATTTAATTTACCTTGAAATGTATGTAAAAATGATTTCCCTATGAAAGGTGACTCACCCAATTAAGGCCTGTTCTTTAAGGAATGACTATCATATTATGTAATTTCACACTCCTTTTTTATTTAATGACTAAATTTGGGTCCTGAGGGTGGCAAAGAATCTCAAGAAAAAGCGGGATGATGGGACTGAAGGGTGCCGTGGAAATGATGAATTTTGGCCCTTCTGGTGGTCCTAATTATATACTAGCACATGTCAGTCAGCAGTCAACTTTTGTGAACTGAAAAGCGCATAGTATTGGGGCTGGAGAAATAGCTCAGTGGTTAAAGTGCTTGTCTAGCAAACACTAAGTACCCGAGTTCAATTCTCCAGCACTGCAGAAGCTGAGCATAGCCACTCATGCTTGTAACTCTATCACTTGGAAGGCTGAGGTAGGAGGATTATTGTGAATTCGAGGCCAGTCTGGACTACATAGTGATCTCATAACCAGCCTGAGGCCTTGTCAAAAAAAAAAAAAAAGACTTGATCCAAGTTGTTTATATACATCAAGGTGTTGAGTTTCCCATATTGTGTTTAGAAAATAATCACTATTAAATGAGATAACAATGACTGCTCTAGTAAATAATAGTGACACTATTAACAAAGAAAAAAGTGTTCAAACATGTTGAGAGATGTTTGGAGGTAAAGTTTTGGTGTGGTTTGTGGAACGGAGGGTTGAAATCAGGACTGTTTCCCTAAGCTATAACCTAGCATGTTTTTTCCCTTTATGTGGAAACCAGGTGCACTAAATGACAAAGAAACGCTGTCTTATAGCATTCTTGCTGATTGGTAAAGCATAATAATTTTCAATGACCTAAATAAATTTGTCTTTCATTGAAGAAGCATATTCTATAGCTTTTATTCTCCATAAGAATTTTTTAAAATATGGCTATAGAAAATGTGGGTGCATTTTCCCTAACATGTAAATAACTGGCTGTGTCATCTAAAAATACAAACATTACGTGTGACCACAGAGTGTGAGAATTGTGTGAGGCCAAAAATTTCTTGCTTTTTTTTTTCTTTGGTGCCTGGGTGCGTGTGTCTGAACCTGAGGCCTGACATATGCCAGCCAAGCCCTCTACAACGGAGCCCCACTCCAGCATAACAACCAAATTCTTCAGCCTCAGAGAGGCTTCTCACTATCTTGCCTTCTAGATACTTTCTTCTATCCAATAATGTGTTGTTTCTCTTCTCTTAGTTAAGGAACTAAACTTTCCTGGGGTCTTACCAACCTAAAGACCAGGTTTTCATAAGTAAATGGGTAAGCCCAGTTCTTATTCTGAAATCAACATTTGTATGACTGTACTGACCAAAGTTCTTGGGTTTCCAAACAATGTAGTGAGCATGAAGTCCCTACCTCAGTGTAGAGCATATGGCCATCACTGCTTCTTGAAGAATATCTGTAAGTTTCATTGTTTAAATTGGAGTTATATTTTCTTTATGAAATATAAAAAAATTAAGTGAGGTAGTGTATAGTTTCATGTACACCCAAAAAACTTGAATTAAGACTATAGTTTGTGTTCTTAGAGTGAGGGCCAAAATGTTTGCAATGCATGTTTTTCACAAGAGGGAGATGAGTACTCTGTTGCAGATAGAATTTCACGAGTTCATAATTCAATCCTGTCATCATCTGCCTTCCCTTAACACAAGTATTTGGTGGCATTGAATAACTGTTACTACTTCAAACTTCACATGATTTTGAGAAACACGTTTGAATGATTTTTTGTGTTTATTTCGGGTTGCTTTGCTTTCCATAGGAGGGAATTTTCTTACGATGTTAAAGAGAACCATATCTCTAAATTAATTTACATTGAGCGAAAAATATAATACAATACAATATAATATAATACAATAAACCAAAAGGGCGCATTGTCATTGTTTGTAAACAAGTGTGTGCTACAGCCATTATAAGCTCTTATACCTCAATGATTGCTCTGTCATGAAGAGTGTGGTAAATACCTTTGTTTAAACACATATTTAAACATGTATTCATCTGTTTGTGGACACACACACACGTACGTATGTATACTTCCAATTTTATTTTAAATGGCCATTTTAGAATTTTAACAAGGTTTTGAAAATAAGTGAAAGTGAAAGACACATTATGACAGTGGACACAGCACGAATCATCCATTGTTCAATATTTTCTTCGTATGTACAATCTTTCTTTAGCTGATGTTTTAATATTACAGTTAAATGCTTTTTAAGGGATTTATCTCACTCAAACTTATATTTTAATGTAAGCATGCCTCATATCATTAAACATTTCCTGAAGATCACTTTAAAATGTGCTGTTTGAACACATCACTCAAAATGTACTAGGAAAATATGTAGTGTTACATGTAAAGATATTTCATACTTACCTACTCAGTCATCTTATTCTAAAGGATACGTTCCGTTTTTCACTATGAGTAATGTTGCAGCGGACCTCTTTATTAGGAAAGCAAGATCTCCTTCCTACGAGACTCTTTCAATTTGCACATTCAGCCAAAAATGATGAATCTTTGTTAAAAACTTTCAGCACATAGACAAATATTTTATTAGCGTACATGGGTCATAAGCTGTTGAAATTGGAATTTTTATTAATAGTTAATGGTATGCATTTCTGATTGATGTGAAATTCTTATACTCTAAATTATAGAAATATGTACCAACATTACAAATGTCAATCACCATGCAAATTGACTTGTGTGCACTTGGTGCTTGACACAGTTGTTGAATTAATGAGGCTCCGTGACATATTCTTTGTAGAGTTGGTCCACATCCATCAACCAAGAACGCCGACATAGGATAAGTTCTTTGCTGTAGATCTAAAGTTGCCTGAAGCTTTCTATCCAGTTATTTATGCCAATGTATTGACAATAATGTAGGCTAGGATTATTAGTTTCCCCACTAAGCTTTCTCTTTGGGGGTCAAGGATGGCAGTGGTTTTTTTAAGATCATTCCCTCTTCAGCTTTAGTTTGCCCAACAACGTGCGAGACAATAAATTACTGCGTGGACTCCCTCCCAGACCTACCACTTTCATGACGTGTCGTCTTCAATTTCGTATATTCAGGGCACATTTTAAAATATTGCTTCTTTAGATAAGAGTTCATATAATGATACTAATTGAATGTTACGTTTTAAGTGTACAATGCAGAACGGTCGGGATGTTTTGTGTGTAATTATTAATAAAGTACCATTGATGGTAACTACAAGGTGTGAGGAAAGTATAAAGTGAATGTTTAGTCAAAAACATATTCCAGGAAAAGACACATTGCCAGTAATCCCCTTCAAAATCCTCCCCTTCACTGGGACCACACTTATTCTATCATTGTTGCAACTTTCTGCACCAGTTCTAGAAATTTTTTTTTAGTATCTTTATGAAGTGTGATAAAAAAGCTAGTTTGTGGTTAGTGTTGCTGTTGAATATAATCCAATGCATAGGTAAGGCTATGAAAACATTGCAACGTGCCCTCATCCACCTTGTTTAATGATTCTGTTTCTGTGTGACTTCTTGTCCCCAAAGTCACCATGAGCATGAACACTGATGTTTTGAACTGGTCCAGGTCATGGAGTCAGCCACACAGTGCAACTAAAGACACTCATACAAGGGGAATTCCAGGACTTGTTTCAAAAAAATCTCAATAGCAGTGGGATAAGGGCTCAAACTTGATGAAGATTAATGACAATGTACCTTCCCCTATAATCAATTTTTAAATTTAAATAGTCCCCATATTTTCATCATCCCTCATAGAATATATCCATATTTTTTGCTACATAAAATGACTAAATCTCAATAATAAATATGACTCCCCATTGTTTCCACTATTTGAGAGTGCTTTGAGCTCCAACAATTCTAATTAAGATTGTTGTGCATGACTCCCTTCCAAAAAATCATTTTTTCCCTTTCTACTACCAAGTCTGTGCAATTATTTTAATGAGAGAGTGTGGCAGAGTGCTTCTAAAACTCGAAGTGTTCCATTTTCAAGGTTTTTTCACAGTGGACGAGGTATGAGGCATCTATTTCTAGAACCATTCTCCCTCAGCTGGCCTCCCACACACTTTGGGTTGTGGAGATTATTAAAAATTTAAGCAATGGAAAAGAATCCATATTTAAAACCAACACAATATTTTAAAAACCTCTCTTTCCCATACTTCTTCCCCCAACCTCCTTCTCTTAGGAAAAAAAAAAAAGCTGCCATTGGAAACAAAAATGTAACAGATTCCTAAAATCGAATGAATTCTTAGGTCATCTGATCATTTGTAGAGACACAGCTTCCCTGAGATGAGGTTAACCTGCCTATACTTAAATTTCTTTAGTACCTGACATCTCCAGAACCTGCCTTTTCTTTGCTGGACAGCTCCAAGGGAAGCTCTCCCTTGGTTGGATCAGAATTTTTTCCATTTGCAACTTTCCCCGCTGACTTTCAGCTGTCCTGTTGTCCTCAATTCAAAATATAGCCGTGTCGTTCTATAAAGAAAATATGTTTCTGAAAACCTGAAGCTTCATTGACTCGCGGAGTGTCACACAAGTTCATTTTCTGCACTAAGGCTTTTTGTCCTTTCGCGTGGCTCTGCTTCCTCCTGCGCTCTTTCCCTGGGCTGAAAAGGCTTCTAATGTTTTACAGCTCCCGTTCCCTAGGCTCATTTCAAATGCACACTCATCCACCAGGATTCTGCTGAAACACTCCAGTTCTCTGACACTTGCCTTAATTACTGATGAAAGTTAACTTTTTTATCACCCTGTTCCTCTAACTCAGAAAACTGTCTAGTTAGCCTTTGATCATGCAAAAATTCTACGACAAAATGAATGTTTCTCAACTCTCTGTTTATGGGAGCAAAGTTTAAAATATTCTGATATTAACAAGGAGGTTAAATTAGAATCGAGCAAGAGTATTTTTGTGTTTAAAGCATCTTGCGCTGTTAGTTTGACACTCTGAGGCTTGCAATGCCCACAAACTGTGGTGAAATCCAAGAAACACAAACATAAATAACACTATATAAGATCAGGCATAAAACTTGTTGTGGATTCCAATTAGCGGACAATTTTGTTTTTAAATTACAAGATTGAATTGAGAGTTTTAGCACTCGGGTCAAACATTAAAAATATTTCAGATTTGCTTTATGTGATAGCTTAAGCTCTGCACTGATTGACTTATATTACATTATGCATGCAGCATGATACTCAACACATAATAAAGGCTCATGTGTGCAATAATTCTTTAACAATACTTCCAATAGATAAAATTCGGTGGATTTTTTCCTGTGTGTGATAAGGGTCACTGTCTTCCTGGGGATGTAGAGTAGGGGGAGACGACTGACTTTTAGTGATCCTTACGGTGACACAAAATGTCCTTACTGTCAAGTCACACGACATTGAAATATAAATCATTTCTAGAGTCACATTCAGTCTATCTGAAGACTGTGCACTGTTCAGGGCTGTGCCTCTCCCTCCTAAAATTGTGCCCTACATTCTAGTATTTACTTAAGAAAAATGAATACATGATTATACTCTTACTTCTGCCTTTCAAAACTATCCATTTACTCAAACATTGTTAATTTTTAATTACAACTTTTTGGAAAAGAGATTATAGTCATTTTGATTAAGAAAACAAGAAAAATCAAAGGAGAGAATAGAAAACTTGAATAACTTGATCAGTGTTATAAATGAGTTAAAATTCCCTATTGTCTTCCAGGAATCTTCAAGTGTAGCCCGACATTCCTTTTGTCCAGAATTCATATCATATTCCTTTGTGAAAATTTCCCTCACATTTTCTTCAGATTTTTCAGAGTCTTCAACCCAGAGGTCCTGAGTCCAGACTTTTGCTTCTGCTTGCTGTTATTTCTCTCTTATGTATCTCTAGCATCCTTTTTCTCCATTGCCAATTTAAGTCTTAAGTATTCACCGTTCAGGTCTTCTCAAATGCCAGGGCTTTGGAGATTTTTTTAGGGTTATTTCTTTTTGTTCAGATTTCAAAGTCAGAAGCTCCCCTTAAAATTTTATAGTTTCTTCAAAACACTTATCAGAGTGTATAGTTTTTGTCTAGTCATTTTTGTACAATAATTTATGAAATATGTTAAAAGCATAACTTTTCATCACAGTTCTAAATTCCATGACCATAAAATCTGTATCTCCTGAACATTGTAACTTCTTTGTCTAAGATGACTTTAGGCTGAATTTAGCAACTGAGTATCAGTTGAATGGAAAGCATGCACAAAGTGTCCCAAGTACGTAATAATTAATATTAATTAATTAATATTAATTAATTAATATGAGATTAGCAAGCAGATTGGGTAGCTCACAAACTTTTATTTTCCAGACTTAGTTCCTTTTTCAAAATACTCTTGTGAGCATTGCTTGACAAAAACTGCTTATATAAATGTGTTAACAATGAATATATATTTCAGATTAGTAATTTTTCTAAGAAATATTTGAATAGGCAGTCAATTTAAATTTTAGAAATCATGTTTTATGAATAAATAAAATATTTTTCTCAGGGTTCTCTTTTAACTGTCTTTGCTTATTTTGGCAAGCAAAATAGACATGGTCTTTTTTCATTCTGAAGTAGTGATAAATTTTTCTATGAACTTTCTATGAAGATTTTTTTTTGATGGACTTTCTGTGAAAGTCTACTTCTTGGAGAAATAGTACAATGCTCCTTTGTGCCCTCTCAAAGCTTCTGGTGTGGAGCCTCCCCGTGCTCAAGGAGTTGATATTTTTAGTCCATTTTAACTCTTTTGAGTCTAAAATGCAAGGAGATCATCTGAGAAAAGTTGTTTTACAAATTTAATTTTGATATCAAATTATAACTCCAAGACAAATATTCAAGTCTGAAGCATTTCTTTATGTGAAACGCCACCAGTGACATTATCACATCTTTTTTTTTTATTAAGGTCTATAAACGTGTGTAAGAAGGGAACTACAGGGGAGTGAAGCTGTGGTTTCCTTCCCGTGAATCTTTTAATCTTCTTTGAAAGTATCTGGCAAGCTCAGACGCTGTATCTTTCTTCGTCCACTGATATACCAACGCGGATCTTTACAAATGTTAGAAGCAATATCTGACATTTCAAACAGGTCAGCGAACATATTTATTCTTCCCAAATAAATGATAGTAAAGATTTTGTCAGCGAAAAAGGAAAGGTGAGGTTAGGGTCATCCCCGAGGCAAAATGCACGAGCGACTCCAAATAGATCAGAAGGACATGCTTGCCCTGGAATGGCACATCCTTGGTATGCCTAGAGGACAATGAACAGTCATGTGAATGTAATTTGATGAAAGCAAGTGAGAGAGAACCTTACAAAGAGATCTGGATAAATATCAGACTAAGCTCCAAAGAGCGGTGAACAATGGAAGGCAGTAGAGAGAGACATTTAGGCCATCGAGACTTACTCAGTGGGATTAAATGAAACCAAGTCACCTGACCTTTAACCTTGGAAAAGAAAGAAGAAGCTTGGTATATTTGCTTTCTATCTCTATAACAGAGCCCAAATTGACTTAGAACCGAAAAGCTTTATTTTGTCTTTCAGTTATGGAGGATACAGTCTGTGAGTGGGTAGGCCCACGGCTTTGGGCATCTCACTAGGGGGCTACATGGATAAGGCATGGTAGCACAGGGAAGGGAGAATTCTTGCCTCATAGCTGGGTAGCCAAGAAGTAAAGGAGAGAAAAATACACACACACACACACACACACACACACACACACGTTTATATATGTCTTTTTGTGCACAAAATAGTCAAATTTATTGTAAACTTTATGTATCACTCATATACATAGTAATAAAACAAGAAAAGAATAAAAATGTTAATAAGTTGAAATTATTCATTAGAATACATATTAAGCATTAAACATAAATATGAAGATGCATATGTATTTATTAAAAATATGAAAAAATGTGAACACAGACTGTCATTACCTTGGTAGTAGCTGTGGGTAAATCAAAATTTTTGAATATAAAATATATGTATATTTTTCCCATTTTATTGATACATGCCTATATATGTATATTCGTGCAATGCGTAGTGTTTACATTGGTCTTGAGTATTTTGTGCATGTACATACATTGGCAAAATTACAAATCCTTTCCTTTTTTTTTTGTCTTTTACATCCTCTCCCTCTTCCCATTAGTTCCCATTATTCCCTCAAATTAATTCTATGAAATGACTGTGATTTGGGTTTCTCATATTAGAGAAACCATTCAGCATTTAATCTTCTGCATGTGACTCATTTCATTAAGCATGATGGTCTCAGGTTGCATCCATTTACCTACAAAAGCCTCAAACCTATCTGTCTTTACAGCTGGATAGATGAGTAGTACTTCATTGTGTACGAATACCACAATTTATGTATCCATGGGTCTGTTATTTCTGTTTATTTTGGTGTCTTCCACATTTTAGCTGTTATTATTTGTGTTGCTTTGAACATGGGAATACATGTGTCTCTGTTATATGATGTTTAATATGTTTATTTTTCAGTGGGGTTATTCTTGCCTAAGGATTTAAATTTCTTTATTTGTCTCATTAACGGGGCAAACTAAAGAATTCTAAGAAAATGAAACAAAACGAGTGCTTTGAGAGTTTGAAAACCCGGTAACCTCAAACTGCTACTAAAAAATTCCATGCATGCTAAAATTCTAAATTACCAATTATCTTCTTTTGAGATATTTTTTTCCATGTGTCTCATATGCCTAAGTACAGAGGTATAACACACATGGCTATAACAGAGAAATTTGGACGCTCTGAGAATTAGTTGAACAAAAGTCCCATCACCAGTGGAGGAAAAAAAAACTCAACTTATATTTAAAATAGGAAAAGGAAAAGACTGAATCTGAGAAATAAGAGAAGGGACTTCAAAGTAAATGAAGAAAAATAGAGAAGGAGAGAAAAAAGCAGGGCGAGGATATATAGGCAAACTTTAGAACTAGATGTAAAATATTATAAAGTTCAGGGCAAGTGGCTGGCTCAAAAGAATCTACGTGCATCAAGATCCCCCTACACATAACCCCTGTCAGTTAAGTTAACCGTGTACAACACAACTCACTTGGTGACATGAACAAAGAGTTTGATCCATTTACAAAGTAACAAAAAAGCATACATTTTATTTCAGTACCTTTTAATATGCACTCTTTAATGAAAGAATATTCAAGTGTGGAATTTTAAGTAGAGGTAAGATTCATACTAAAAAGAATCAAATATAAAATTTAAGTATCTGTCTCCAAAACACAGGTCTCCGGTAACCTCCATTGTTAACCATTTGTCCTTTTTTTCTTAGGATTCCCCTCTAGTCCTCAGGCAACCACTAGGGATTTCTATTGTCCGTTTGTTTTCTTTCCTTTCTCTGTTGCTTTCCCAGGTTATGTAGTGGTCACTAATGTAAGTTGTGGAATTAGAAACCTGAGAATAAACACCACTACGGTAGTTTAGTGGCCGGGGACAAGCATTATTAAACCACCTTCTCTCCGCTTTCTCTCTAAGTAAGCAAAAGGATGGTGTGTTAATTCTGGTCTATTAAGAAGCATTCACCAAGAAAGAGTTAAATTGGGCAAAGATTATATCGCAGAAAATGTCTCTGTGAGATTAAGGAAAAGGGAGAACATCTGAAAAGGTTTAGAGATCATCAAGTAAGATGCAGGTATAAAATTTAAAAAGTGATGAGAATGGGTCAAAGCTTTATGGATTGTCATGGAATCTTAGAAATATGTTATGAGGCCACGAAGGAAGTTTTGCTGTGCAGCTGAGCATCGGAGGAGTTCTGTGCACCGCAGTTCTAAGCTTGGCTCTGTTGCCTTGATGCTTCTAATCATTGCCAAGGAGCAATCCACAGAGAGTGGATACCCAGTACCAAAGCGATAATGAGGCTCCGTGTCTGGCAACTGGAGCTCTCTGCAGTTCAGAGTCTGTGATTCACAGTGTTTTGGCCAGCACACGTGAAAGTAAGGCTCATTCCTCAAAAAGAAAGCATACAAAAATTAAATTCATGTAAAATCTTAGTTTAAGCATTTTGTAAGCTTCAGTTAGTTAGATTATTAATATTGGCACATGGCTACTACCTCTAATAGCTATTATTTACTACTAATAGGTGGGTCACATCTGTTTGTCACATATATTTGATGAGTATCATCATTAAACAACTTAGGTGCTTTCTTGTAAATGAGAGTTACTTATTTTTTTTCTTGCAAATGATGTAAACGGAGTTCTGAGATAATTTTGCCTTTGGTACCCTGAATATTTCATAATACACAAGCAAGATAACTATTGATAGACTGATGGGAAATGGACACCAAAAATGAAGACCTACCCATTAGAACAGGAACACAGTTTTTCAAGCTTACAGTTAGTCGGTGGACGTGATCCCTAGCATGGCCTTCTATGAACTCAGTTCATTACACAAGGATCCAGCACCCAGCAAAGTCATTCGGGACCCTACATTAAATATTGCACCAATTTTCTAACATTGTTCAACTACTAAAAATAAAGTCATTCTCTTCAGTATCATGTAAATATAAAATTTTCATTCATGTTTCATGCTAGATTTTATACTTGAGGACAACACCTTTTTAGGCACTAGGAGGAATTTTAGATACCTTAGTGCAAAAAAAAAAAAAAAAAAAACACCCGTATATTTTAACAATTCAGAAAAGAATCCCCTTATTTCTTGCTTTAAGGACAAAAATAAGAGAGACAGAAAAACAGTGAACAGGAGACATGAAGGCATGCCTTCCTGGTGAATTGCTGACCCCGAAATTAAATACAGAAATTTTGCATTGAACTTTGGAGCTTCCAGTAACTTTAAAAATGAATTTGAGTCTTAGTTTTGACACTATACCTGCACCACTGAGACCGGAACAGTCAAGTTATTACACGATCTACTCAGAAGTTCAAGTCCTGATCCTCGCCGCATACTTTGATCATTTCCCAAGGAGACCCACAAATTGATTCCACTTGGCTTGTCTGCCTCTGTCCAGGTACCCTGCTCTTGAGGTGTGTGATCCAATACATCTTAGAAGGAAATTCTGAAAAAACTTTGAAATTCATTAAAACTGGGCTAGAAAACTTTCCCTATCAAGCTGTGGTGTTAGAGCCAAATTATTCTACACCTCTATATCTTTGTTTGTTCAACTGGAAAAATCAGAAAACAATTTTTAACTGAAAGATGGTTAAACAGAATAGTATTATGGGCAGAATACCTAATACGCAAAGACTATTGAGTGAGTCAATGGTTGATATTTTTATCTATTCAGAAATAAACACGTTGTCTTTCTCTTTCCATATTAAAAGCAATCCTAGAAAACACTATCAAAATCAATTCGTGTATGTTGGTCTTAGTTGGCAAATCTGTTTTACTGCTGAAGATCATAGAATATTTTCATGGGATCACTAGTGTGTCTGTTTGTGTATGCATGTGTTCATCGACCCATGTGTGAAAGCAGTGAAATACTGTGGTAAGAACATCATTTCTCTGAGCTCTTAGATCGGCACTGCCTTTTAGAAGCTGTGTAGTTTGTAAAAAGCAACAGAACTCTCCTGTGTTCTGGTTCTACTGGCCATACAATAAGTCCAATAAGACGATCTATTGAGTCAAGTGCTCAGGAGGCTGGACTCTGAGCTCACTTCTTAGTAAGCACATGCAGTGGAACAGTATTTGTGTTAGCCATGGTTGATTTTTATTTTGTGTGTATGTTTAAGGCTATCTTCTTAACAGATGGCTCTTTGGGGGTCTGTCTTAGCACACTCCTAAGATTATTTATATATACAGCGTTGTCAAATCAAAAGTAGTAGCAGCAACGTTTGCCTTTCCTTTCCTCCTTCTTCATCCATCTACTCTCTCTCCAACTCCTCTGATATACTCTAATCCCTTGAAAAGTGACTTATATAAGCTACCTCTAAATGTCTACACTATTAGAATTCTGTTTGCCCTGTCAATTTCATTGTGTACAAGCACTAGAGGAAAAAAAGTCCACACCTTCATTGTAAAGTAAGGCAGCAGCAAGCTCCTCAGACTAATCTGTATTATTGTACAATATGATTTCATTGACTCTGGACAAATACTTCAGGGAAGGGGGATAAAATGCAAACCAGCTATTTTTTTTAGTTAGAGCATGATTTATTTGTAATATGCATAATGATGTGAATATGATACGCTTGTGTGTCATTTTTAGTTAGGCCTTTAGGCTCATCCCTAAGTCATATTTTTGAAAACAAATGGAACAAAATTGCTAGAAAATGTAATCAGGACCCAGAAACTCTAACTACAGCATATGTTTGAGATTCCTGGGACAGTTATTAGACAAACAGACATGCATTTAACTTACGTACAATAATAAGATCTTTCTTTTTTTACATTTTTCCCATTTTATTGATATGGGTAAGTGCAAAATTTAAGGTTTACAATGAAGTTGAGCATTTTGTGCACCTATGTATCTTGTCAAGGTGACAAGGACTTTCCTACTCTCCTTTTGTCCCTCCCCCTACCCACCATTCCCTCCCTCCTGGCCTACCTCCCTGTTTCACTTTGTTTTTCATTTTAAGTTCCATAAGAGTTGTGATCTGGGTCTCTCATATCACAGAGACCATAAGATCTTTCTTAACGTTATCTGAGCCCTTTGTTTAGTATCATTACCATACATATTTGATGATGATCATAATGGAAAGAATAATGACTTTTTAAGCGATTTAGTTTCTAGCAATATGCATTAAAATCTTAGTCTTTTTTGGGTTGCCATAGAAAACATCTGAAGTTAGATATTTATAAAGAAAATAGGGTTAATGCACATACAGTTTTGGAGGTGGAAAGTCCAAGATAGGTTGACTTCATCTGCTGTGAGACTTTGCTGTGTCTTAAATGTAGATGGCATCATATGGGGGTGGTACAGGTGTGAGCAGTAAGCCACTTGCACAGAAGAGACCAAATGTGTGATGTGGTGTCGCTGTATAATGACACACACGTAAGCTATCTTATCCCGTTTGGAAAAACCAACATACTTCAGTAAGCGGAACTTTAACCTCCACTGAGGGTGGTGCCCTTATGGGGCCTAATTACCTCCCACTGAAAGAGTCCCCTGCCTCTGAAATTCCCAGCACAATAAGAAACAAATCTTAAACCTTTATCCTTATGCTTGCAATGCATATCCAAATCATAAGAGAGACTCTCTAGACTGGAGTCCTCTATAAATCTTTCAAAATTTGTATCTACACCAACAAAAATCTGGGCTCTATTTTTGTCAACAATATGTTTTGCTTTCTTACGTTATGATGCTTGTGACTTGTTCTAATTCTCAACCTAGCTCACCTGTCACCCATTATGAAGAAACCAATGCCAACAATACAAAGGGTGGCGGATGACAAGGGCTGTCGCTTACAGACAATGATATCCCTTAAGACTTTGGGGGTAACTCCTTCAGATAAAAAGTAAGCATATATTTGTATATTCACAAAATTCCAATTTACCCAAAGCTACTATCAAGGTAATGACACTCCACCTATTCTAATTTTAAGATATGAACTTTTAAAAATACACGTACATTTTTACATTTACATTTAATGCTTAACATGTATTCTACTGCATAATTTTCAATTTCTTAACATATTTATTCAGAGAACTGGTGGTATAAGTTTTGCTTAAGTAGGTTTACTCAAATGCAATGCCATTCAAAGTGCGAGCATTTTCTTCTTTATTTTGCCTGATTATCTTCAGGTGGCATTAGATTTTCATATTCACTTGAAGTTTTAAAGTGATGCATTTAATGTTTCTATTATTATTATTATTATTATTATTATTATTATTGATCTAGAAGTAACTGGGATTGTGCTCAGTGTCCTCGACCAGACCCTCCAATTCATGCATCATTCTTCTGCACAGTCATTTTCCTGGCATCTACTTTCTTGTTGGGCTCAGCCAATAGGAGAGCCAGCTGGAAATAGAAGGGCTGCAGTGGTGTGAGGTGTACACATTCCTAGCTCCATTATTCCAATGTCTTCTTGGGTCTGTTGTTTCCAAAAGGCAAGTGTAGTAGCTGCATGCAGAACGCCCTGCTGGCTGGATCGCTGATCATTCTGGGATGTGGGGCAACTCCAGCCTCTCACCCTCCTCTCAGACCTCAGAGCTTGAAGGGAGCTGTGGGCCACCCCCCTCTCACCAACCCGTGTAGCTCCCGCACAGCCCCCTTAGGGTGCCATCATCGGGCTCACACTCCTAATAGACTCTTTATTAAATTCTTTTCAAATTAACACATTGAAACCTACCTTCTGTTTCCTGCCCGGGTGCGAACTGATCTAGTGTCAGAACACAGCAGCTCTTTATTCCGACTGCAAGGCAAACATATTGATACTAAATGTGTGCCTCAGAAATGAAAAAATGTTTACTTCTCATTAGTATCACATTTGAAAAAAACATTCAAATTGCCTAACAATTTAATGCCCTCTTGAATTGCAGCATTACACCTAAAACTTGTGAATTTTCTTAGTTAAAAAGTCAAACTTCCTGATATGTTTGCATGTACATCTGTAATGCCAGTACTCTGAGAGTCTGAGCCAGGAGGATCTTAGTGTGAACTCATCCTGGACCATGTAGAGTCTTAAGAAGAGTCTGTTTCAAAGATAAAAGAAGAATAAGAGGAAATTAAAAGCAGTTGGGATGTAGTTCAGCATGGAGGCCCTAAATTCACTCCCTAGTAAGGAGGTGGTGGGAGAGTTGTCAAAAACGGCTGGTCACATATCATGTCTGGTTTCAAGTTGTACCCATCAGACAAATGTAAGTTTCTCACGTGTGTGTGTGTGTGTGTGTGTGTGTGTGTGTGTGTGTGTGTGTGTTTGAGGAGATCTAGGAAGTATCAATATTTATCTCCTGGAATGACCTTTCCTGACAGTGTCGTAAAATTTCCCCTAATCTCAAAGAAGTGAGTATGAACCAAATGGGACCGTTACTTCCAGTAATGATGAAGGACCAGAAACTAGGGGGACTTTGGAATAAATAATTTGAAGAAAAAAAAGGCCAAAATTGAGTTTTCTACTAGTAAGCTCTAGTAGATGATCCTCAGAAATAGAAGGCAGAATTGAAAGGACTGACATTAATAATGCTATATTCTTACACCTTTCCTGAGCTATAAGTGTGTCTCAAACATGTTTACTCTGCTTATTCTTATATTCAAGAAAATGAAAATTTGTCTTAAATTCTCTAGTGCAGCAGAGAATTTTAAATTTATTTCCATTTGATACCTTACTGAAATGATTTTTTAAATGCAGCAGTACAAACGAGAAATAACTTATGAGTGCCAGTCTAACTTTTATAAGGCATCAAGATCCTAAGGAAAAACAAGGAGTGAAATTAAGTTCAAATATTCAAATTGTAACCAAGGCCATGCCCAAAACAATCTAACTGTGCAGCTACAAAAAGTATACTGCAGTCAATAAGGAAATGGGGATTCTTTAGTTCCTGGAGCAGTTCATGGAGAGTCTAAAAACTTTTTCCTTTTGAGGAGGAAGAATAAGTGATAGATTATCTGATTCATAATTGCATGAGAAATTCTTGCTTTTTCTGTTACGCCACCATTCACTACTACCTACTGGGCATTATCTGAGTCCTTAGGAAACTAATTTATGTTGAATAAACACAGCTGAATTACTTTTGTACATTGAGAGGGATATATGTAAATATAAATAATGTAGATCATATGCATATATATATATATATATATATATATATATATATATATATATATACTGTATATAAACATATATACACATTGTCTATATTTTTATATTTTTTCCCTTGGCATTTGATATTTGCCGAGGTATAGATTTGCTTTAACCTGTGCCAAGAAAACAATAAAAACAATATAAATTCAAGTTTGCAGAGAGATCCTTTCTTTCGTGTTGTAGCTCCGACTACATGCTTCCTTTGTGAATTCTGAAATTAAAACTATCTTACCTTATGGATGGTTTCAGATCTAGAAACAACAGCAACAATAAATGTAGGAAGGCAGAGAGAGCATTGGTGTTAACTGTTTATTTTTCATAAAAATATTCCAACACAAAGCATGAGTGAACACTTCAGAAATCACTTGGACAAACTCACAAAATTAATTCTTTTGAAAACTATGTTTGTCATAGTTGGCCAAGGGATGCAATAGTCACTTCAGCTATTCATTGAGTACTGTTCATTTTAATAATTAAACAATGTTTGTGTCTTCAAGTTTACTTGCTTAGACTTTGAGCTATAACTGAATAATTCTCCTCCTGAGTGGCTGATCTAAAAAACATAGCTTCTTTATTTGACTTCTGTATTTGACATTTGTCAAATCAGATATTTTGTGATTTTGAAAGGTCTAGTACTAAAAGGAGACTGTGTCCCTGTACCTTCAAGATGCTATAACCATATGGGGGTCAGCGCAACTTATATTGTAATGATTAAGTGTTTTTCAGAGACTATATGTAAGATATTTCACTAGGGAACTGTGAGAATGATGAATATGAGTCAGTTTTGTGTTTATTTTATGCCACTGCCCTAAAGGAAAAAATACTCTATACTCTTCCTTTTCCAGTTTTCCTGAATACCAAATTTAGCATTAATTTTTAAATACTTCTGTTTACTGTTTGTTTGATTTTTTTAAAGGAGTTAATGCATTTTAATTGAAAGCCATGGGGGAATTTTTTACCTCTTAAATTCTCCTTATTTGAAACTTATGACACAGTTTTCTCAGAAACACCATAATGTAGCTGTTTTTCTCTTTGCTAAGTATATATCCACCTAGATACCTAACCAGACATATAAGTATATACATGTATATATGTGTAGCCTAAGCCATGAAACTAAGTATTTCCCAAGTTAATTCGAACAATTATACTGATTAGTTAAAAGGATAAATTCGGGCAAGAAGCATTTCATTGTCAGGGAGATACGTTACTGGCAATAAATACTTGCATATATTTTGGGGCCTACTACTGAAAGACAGTTCATAATTATCCTTCTTTGTAATTTCAGAAAGTGGAACTACTTTTCCAACAGGGACGTTATTCCACTCAGGCAAAGGTCACCTATTTGTCCAGGCACCAATAAGCCTACCAGTCAGAATGGTGAATGTTTTGTTTTCCCCGTTGACAGGCCTGGAAACCATTACATATTATTAATATGGTTGACTAATTCCCAATTAGGAATTCATTAGCAGCTCCCCAACTGTAGAGTCGGATGGATTGCCAGCCCATCTTGAAAAAGATCACAATACATGACCTATGGCCCAAGACTTCCCCATCTGTCTGTCACCTAATACCACTGTTTCATGCTGGAAAATAATTATTATTCTTCCCCTTCAGATAGTGCACATGGACCTATTTTTCTTACAAGATTAGTATATGTAACACAATATCGATATTAATATTAATAAATGTATTTTTTAGCTTTTATTTTCTGATCGGAATCATCCATTCTTTATATCTGCTATTTGAATTAATCGTGTTTCTCTAACAAAATGTGGATGCTTCACTGGTTGAGATATGCATGCTAATTCAGAACATTAAGATAAACATAAAGAAAAGAACATTTTGTTAATTCCCATAGCAACTTAAAAGTGTGCAACATAGCACGTTCACTAATTTAATGAGAAAAGGTTTGTATTAACAAATGACATAGTCTCACAGCAAATGTTTTTATTATTGTCAGCTTTGACTTACAGTAGGAGATATTCTTTTCTTAGAGGGAAATGCAGAATAGAACTCTAAAATGTAGTGTAAGTGATTTTAATTTAAAATGAAACAGTACTGCACTTAAAACTTCACACAATGTCAAATTCAATCACATTTAAAAATATAAGTAGACTGTTTTTTATTATTACTTCTTTGTTTAAATGTTTGCTTGCTTAGGTTCGTTCAGGTATTGTAGAAAGACAATGTGAAGTTCAGTAGGAAAATTTTTGGAAAACTAAGTTACCACATGATGTCCAGAAATATGTCCAATGATTGCACTAAAAAATTTTATTTTATCTGGGGAAAATAGAGGAGGATGGAAAACAAATAATAGTTTTCTTTCCATTTCTCAAACTGTCTGTAAGTAAAATTTCATAAATTCTATGCAAAACAATGAAAGGAGATTGTGTAGACTGCAACAGCTGGTACTCTGTGACACTCTCCTTTAATGTTTATTTAATAAAGAAATTAAAATTTGAGGTACAGGTTGGAGAATCATATTACCAAGAACATTTGATTTTTGATTAGTTATTTTGGGGTTCATTTTTGATTTCTAGAGAGATTTCTAGGTCGTTGGGTTCTTTCATGAACCCACAATAAGTTCTAATTATATTTTTATTAACTCATGAAAGATACATTTACTAGTATTATGTACTAAAGGCTGAGTGATCTGAGCATAGAAAAATTGAAGATGATTGTTATAAATGTGTTATAGGATTAGTCTGGCAAGGAAAACAGCCAATGAGAAATAGTAATGAGGGATGGTGAAGACTGAGAAGGGGCATCTTAGGGAAGTATTAAGGACCATAAGATCCTGTGTGCAAGCCTCAGAAGATCAATCACTTAAGTGATAATTAAGCTGAGGTGTAATGATTTTTTAGGCTCATTTTACAGATTAAGTACATGTACAAGGGTGAAGAAAAAATAAAGCAATCCTTCAGTTTGCAAAAAGAAAACATGTTAGTTTTAACAAACAAAAAACCATTGCATTTGATGGTTTATTTGCAAACTCAATTTTTTCGGTTTGTTTTTGTATGAATCTGTTGTCATATACAGGAAAAAAGTGGTGTTTAATTTTACATGAGAAATAGGCCAAACACAGATTGAATATATATATATATATATATATATATATATATATATATATATATATATATGACTAAAACCACATTATGCTTGTTTTTCTGTACCAAATGAAGGGTAGAAATTAACTTGGTCATTTTAATAGTTATTTTTACTTATATCTGGGTCAAGGTTTCTAGTTGGAAATAAAAATAACTGTGAAATCTACACCTATACTCTCTCAAGGTAGCTGAGATGCCAAAAGTTAAAATATTTTCTTAAAAATATTGGGCTTGAGCTGCCCTGTAATTGAATATATGGCCTTGTAAGTGATGAGAAACTGTTACTGGAGTAGTTACACAAAGACTGAAGCTATTTAGAGAGAAAATAACATTGAAAAGAGCAGAAAAATTGTCAAGATGACTAGCTTCAATTAGCCTTGCTCAAGGTCATTGAATACTATTCACACGAAATGTACAAGTTAAAGGGTACAAGGTCAGTTAACATAAAACAAAGTAGAACTACCAACCAATCAACCCCCCAAAAACAAAAAAATTAACTACCGTTAGGTAGTAAGACACCCGGAATCAACTAACTGTGTGGCATGTTAGGTTGAAGGCTCACCCCCTTAAATGCCATTCCCAAATTGCTTAAACTATGCTCATTTTCTCAAACAGAAAAAAGTTCTTGGAGGACAAAGATCCACACCTCATAATTATTTAGCAGCTCCTCATTTATTTGAACAATGATGATCTGAGAGCAAACATTCCAAAAGCCCGCTCGTCCACCCAGTAGAATTCACTTATTAAGATGCAGTCCTCGTTGCCCAGAGACGACTGACACTTAGTGTCTCTAACTTGAGATGATGTGGCATTGATGCTGAGCAGCAGCCACACGAGATGTTCAGCCAGTACAGACGTTGGCAGCATTTCGATTAAATAAATCATTCCGAGGCCATGGCAGAGATTATTGTGTCTTTCCTTTAGAGCTTTAGTAAAATGTCATTTTCTCTGACCAGTCATGCCATTCTTTGTCTGTTGCGGAGTGTAGGTAAATGTAATTATTAAATCATTAACAATTGAATCATTGCTTTATGTTCCCTCTTCCAATCAAAAAATAAGTATTTCCAGTATAATAGAAGAAACATACCTGTCTAGCTAACTCTTTTTTCTTTCCAATTTCTTTCATAATATTGAATATTGCTCCTATCAGAATCATCTGAAAAATGGTTATGAGTGGGGTTTGTAGTTTAGGAAGCTGGATTCTATTTCAACAATTCTATTATCTAGGAATAGGCTGTTTCATTAGTTATGTAAATACCGTAATAGTATTTTTCTCTCTCAGGAATATTATTATGTTTGAAGGGATATCAATTTGATCTTGACTTATTACTCATCAGCAAATTAATTTGGGGAAGCCAGATAATCTCTGTTAACCCCATTTCTTTATATGTGAACAATAATCAGTATAGATTAGACAGTGTATTAGGAAAATAGGCGGTGAAAAGCTAACAAATGCAGTCAGAGTGCTAGGATTTGATCACTGGCTTCATCAGTAGCTGGCTTATGATGTAGGCAGGTTGATTCCTCAGATTCCAACTTTTTGAATGAAGCGGGATCTTGTAAGTTTTCATTTCAGTGTAAAAATCAAGATTTTGACAGGTTTAGAGGACTTCCTAATGGATCCAAGGTCCATTCTTTGCCTCTAGAAAGTTCACATGTTCTTTCAGTTACGAGAAGTTCCATGTTTAAGACAACAGGGCACCTCAGATCCTCTTGCTTTATACACTGCTTATGAATGCCAATTTAAATGAAATATGATCAAATATTTAATTAAAGATTGCCTCAATTAAAAATATCTAGACTAAACTCGAAATTCTTAGTTTAAACAAATGATTTTCATTGTCCAGGTGATAAATGAAAATGTGTTTGAGAATAGTTGCAGAAGACTTGGCCAGATGCAGAGCAGTTACAGGATTTGTGCTGCTTATAAACAAGGGAGGATGGCAAGGTACTGACTCAGTTGTTACGACACACTGGTTTCTCCTTGATTAGTTGGACGAATGCCGATGTCATTAGCTGAGATGGAAAGGCAAAAGAGATAGATGAGTTTGGGATTTATTGAGCTGGTTGCCCGTGGGATGGCCGAAGGGAGGATCCGTAGCGAGGAGCATCTGTTGATCTCTCATCCCAGCAGCAGAGCTGGACGGAGGCATGAGGCCTGCATACAAAATGAGAGTGGACCGCAGTGGGAGGAAGTGTGCGGTCACGAGAAGAAGAGAAGCGAAAACTGAAATTTATCAAGTTGTTCAGATGTACACGAGACTAACAAAGGGGAGGAATAAGTTGGAAGTAGAAGGTGCAACCAGGATTCCTAGGAAAGAAGATGAAACTTACAGGACATATCAGAACAAAATTATGACACCTCTGTTATTAACAATGAGAAGTTCAGGGCTGGGGGTGTAGCTCAATGGCTGAAGTGCCTAGCAAGCACACAGCCCTCAATGTGATTCTCCAGAATCACACAAACTGGCTGTGCTGGTATGTTTACAATCCTAGCACTCAGGAGGCTGAGATGGAGGGATTGCCAAGAGTTTGAGGCCCATCAGGGCAACATAGTGAGTCCAGGACCATCCTGGACTACAGAGCAAGGCTTTGTCAAAAAAAAAAAAAAAGAAAATGAATTTATATGAATTTATGTGGGCAGCGGGGTAACATAATACTTTTCCTTTAGCATAGAGCATAGTTTTCTATTGCTATGCAAGAAATTACAATAATTACAGTGCCTTAAACCACACCCATGGATTATCTCACTGTTCTGCAGGTATGATGCAGAAGACAGAAAAAGGCTTAAGTCAGTTTCCTGCTAGGCTTTCACAAGATAGAAACCAAAGTATCCAAAAGAGTAATTTGTAACTTCTAAGCTGAAAGAATGGATTTATTTCCAGATGTATTCAGGCCCTTTATAGAATCCATTTACTTGTCATGGTTGGTCTCATAGTCCTGCTTTTTTGCAAGCTGGGACCCAGCGTACATTCTTTGCCTCAGAAAGTTTCAAATGTTCTTTCAGTGATGAAGAGTTCCATGTTCAAGCCATCTGGACACCTCCGAACCTCTTGATTTATACACTACTTATGAATGCCAGTTTAAATAAAATAAATATGATCAAATTTATAATTAAGTATTGTCCCAATTAAAGACGTCTAGACTAAACTCTAAATTGTTAAAGCAAATGATTTTCACCTGCCTTCTTATTTACATTTAACTGTATGTATGCAAATATATTCCTAATGTACACACTGGAAAAATAGTGTAAATCAGTTTGATTTTATTCCCCAATTTTCCTCCAAATATTAGTACCATTTGCCATATGGTAAGATTGTGAATTTCATTTCATCCTAACCTTTGTATAATTATTTATTCTGATGTCTACTAGTTTGAAGAGAACAATATCTTATTTTTATTTAAAATTTGTATAACTGTAAGCAGTAAAAATTTAAATAATTTAGGAACCTTTGGAATATTTTCAGTCTAAAGAATTGATAACAGTTCTTACAATTTTAACTTTAGTTATAATTTAAATTTTTACAATTTTATTTAAAATTTGAATTTAAAATATTATAAATGTAAAAGTTTTGATTTCAATGTTTCCTACTGTCTAGGTTGCAAATTTACATGTCTCTCTGTATGTTGTTACCTATTCTTTTGTTTTTATCATTTTTTTTCTTTCGGCTGATCAATTCTAGATCTAGATCTTATTTTATAAGGCTTGTCTAATGAGAAAAGCAAATTAATACTGTTTTCTCTCTCTCTAGGCATATGTTATATAAATATGGGTACAAATGAAAATATAATTTATATTTAAATTTATATTAGTTACTTGCCCCAATTAAAATTATCTAGACCAAACTCTAAACTTTTAGTTATAATTTTAAATCAAATGATTTAAATTTTAAATAATTTTAAATTCATATTAGCTACTCCATTTGTCCCTTATCTTTTGGCAGTTTTGAATTATGACAATAAAGATGTATCTTGACCATTTTAAAGATGTGTAGGCAATTAATCTAACACAATTTATTCCACGCTGTCTCCATATTAATTTGCTATATTAAATCATCACTACACAAGTTCAGGTTCTGAGGTATGTTTTACATTGCATTTCTGTATCAGCCCTTTTCACTTCACGATGTCTTCACTACTATTACTAAAAATGTTTTAATATCTGATTGGATATGATCACTTTCTGTTATTCTTTTCTTTCAAAGTTTCTTCACTTTTTTGTAAAATATTATTTCACTTTGATTATGAAACCACATTATTACATATCTTAGTAAATATTTATGATTTTATTGAGATTGCACTTAATTATTAATTTGAATAAATAGTAAATATAATATTGAGATTTTTTCAAGGACTACAATATATCTTTTTGATTATTTGAAACTTCTGTTATGAACGTCAGAAAATTTAGTTATTACTTGTATTAAAATCTTTTTCTCTCAACATGCTGTTTTTATAATTTCTGCTTCTTTTTTGATGTAATCATATTTACAAGCATTTTTTTCTAAAGTTCTATTGCTATATCTTTCTATACCGGTTATTTGGAGGAAAGTTTAAGACCAGATGCTATGAGTGGTTTTTGCTTGAGTTTTTCCTAATCATGAAGCGATACAGATCTTCTGAATTGAAGTGTTTACTGTTACTCTCAAGTTGACAACTACTGCCTTTAACAGTCCCTCCCTAACACCTGCATTTCATGCTTAGCATGCTACTTTCTAAAAGCTGACACTCCTGCTCCTAATACCTAACCCATAGAAGGTCACAGCGATCTGTCAAAGCCACTTAGAAACAATGCCCTTGAATGAAACATAGTAATTTTTTTTGGGAGGAAGGTGGATGGCAGAAGGTGTTTACACGTATTTTTGGAGCATCCAACATAGCCACCTGGGAAATGTTCTTGGTGTCATTCCCAGTGTCTGCAGCATTATTTCTGGATCAATTTTGTAAATGTTTTTGTTCCTTTCCAACTCTAAGGTATTTCTTGTGGTTTCTAGTCCTTCAGAGGTTCCCACTTTCAAAATTATCTTCAGCGAACTTTTATTTGACTGATCTTTCTGAATTAGTGTATGTGAAAGAGATTATGATATTTAGTCAATGCCTTGAAAAGTTAGTGTTGATCATTTTATGAGAGTGTAGAAATGACAGCATTCCAATATTTTTATGTAATTAACAGATAAATCATTATTTTTACTTTATTATCTAAAATATGATATGGGTGTGTAGTATTATTACCTATCAAGCATGTTGTTATGTTTAGAATTCTGAGGTTTTAATTAAGTTTTATTAAATGGTATTCAAAATCTATCAAACTACTTAATTTGCAAACAGGGATCAGTGTTTTCTATGTTTATTAAAACTCTCCAAGAAAAAAATCTATTCATGGAATAAGTATGAAACACAATGTTGCATGGGAAAGTGACTTAAAATGTTATTAAAACTAAAGTGATATTTTATTTAGAGATTGATTTACCAAATATTACAATAAACATTCATTTTCAAAAGTTAATTTACTTGAAAATTATGTAATATTTTTTATCATGGACCCTTTAATACCAGAAGATTAGATTTATGCTATATCTGTATCCCTAATAATTTGTAACTATGTCTATTGTGTTTTATGAAAGAATTTTTTGTGAAAAGTGGAAATATTACCATTTCCTATTGGTAAGAGATAAAATAGAAAACAAATCCATGTTATCATGAGAAAAAGTGAACATTTTTTAATGTTCTCTAATATATTGATGGAAAGTGCCAGACTACGTTTAAAAAATGCGTCATTTCACTCTGGAATTTTGGCTACGTCTTGTGCTCCTCTTTCTTTCCCCATCATTCATTATAATTTTACAGAACAAAGATTTGAGATTACTTAGAAATACAAAATAGTAACAGAAAAATACTCAATTATTTTTGTTTATTTGTAACGACTGATTTTTTCCCCAGTACTTAAAGTGTGGATGAACATTGTAATCATATGTACATTAAGTTGTATTTCTCTATGAACACAATCTTAAATCAAACATTTACCTTATAGGTAATTGCCACCTAAAATTAAATTTTTACAAACTAGTCAAATCAAACACTCAGTGCTTTAAAACTATATGTTTGTAAATTGTGAAAATTTATTAAACTTCCAAAGTTCCAGTAAATAAAAGAGGATTATTGAGTAGCTTACATTATCAGGCATATGGTTTCAAAATCATTGTTTAAGTATTATGTGCACACTGAATTTAAAGCACCAGTACCTTTTGAAATTTTATTTAAGGAACTTCTGGTTAAAATGGCAGCTGAGCAACAGAGCTGGTGTCTTAGTTACTATTTAGTTGCTGTGACTCAATACCTGACACCCACAGACTTAGGAAAGGAAAGGTTTATTTTCAACTAACAGTCTTGAAGGTCACAGTCCATTCAGGGGTGGCCGGCAGCAATTGAAGTACATGGCAGAGAGAGAGGTGGAGGCAGCTTCTCCGGACAAACAGGAAGGCAAGCTGAGGCTAGTTGAGACTAGTCCCAGTCTTCCAGGAAGGCAGGTGCAGCTTATGTATCCTTTCAGGTCTCCGCCCAGTAACCAGTCCCTCCTGCATCCAGGTGTGGCCACTACACACCATTAATCCTAACTTAACAGCAATCCACCCTCCAGACCAGACCCCAATCCACCAACATCACATGGTTCCATTAAAATACATGAGACTTTTGGGGGGCACTCCAGATCCTAACCACGACAGTTGGAGAATGTGTCCTCATGGACCCACTTAAAAAGTTGAGAATATATATAACTGTTCAATGCAATTTAAGATAAGAAGCTCTGAAGAGGAACACGTTTCAATGTTTCTGTAACAGGGACAATGAGGATTATCTGCTTTCCAACCCACCAAGAGCACCGTGATGAGCACCACAGCTTAGATATTCACAGCACTGACTGCGTGGGTTTGGTATAAAGCTTTGTCACGTGTTCTATGGCTTCGAGCAAGTTTTTAACCTTCTTGTGTCTTGGTCCTCATATACAAAATAAGGACACGGGATTCTTCACTCACAAGATTATTATGAGGATTGAGTGAGATTTAATATGTGAATGCACTTTGAACAATTCACAGCACATCAAAAATACAAATTTACATTAATTAAATAGATAAATTGAACATCAGAATTTGAATAACTCGAGAAATATTGTCCAATAAACAGGAGAACTACAACAACGTATTTTCATCTTCCCACAACTAATGAAGATGTGAAAAAAATGCAATTTAATGGTTTCTATAAGGTTACTAGCAGACATAACTACTTTTGTGTTTAAAAATGTGATGATTGCTTATTTTAAAGATTCAAAACATGGAAGATAGTGACTGTATAGAGATGAACTTTAAGATAGGTCTGAAGTTAGCCAGCTAGAAAAGAAAATATCGGATTTGTTAAAATTTGCAAAAGAAAAACATCACATAAAGTTACTTTTCACTGTACTTAGACACTTGTCATTGTGTTTATGTTACTGGAAGTAGTGTTACATAGTTGTTGACCTGCTTTTTTAAATTTTTTTTCTCATTTAGAGACTACATGTACTTTGCTCAACCTGACCTCTAGCACAGATGGCTACACAAGGTGGTCAGTTAACACTATTTATTTTTATGATTCCAAGAATTGGATAGAAGTCTCTCACACTGAACCACCATTCCCAGCCATTTTTTTTGTTTTTGTTTGTTTATTTTGAGTCAGTCTCGCCAAGTCACAATGGATGTTTGATATAAAACTTTCATCTCCCCTCCTCTGCCTCCCAGAGGTTACAAGCTGAGCCATCATTTTCGACTTCAGTATTGTTCTAGAAAGATCAGATTTGATATCACCTCACCCACGATAAAATAGGGCCCACACGTTAATTCCAATGGTGACTGGACTTAAGGTCTTGGAAGAGGAAGACTATCTAGCATTTAACATTAAATAAATCCTCATCAACTAGTTGAAATATAATCCTAACCATTTCCTTGAAAAGACACCACAATCAGAAACATTGAGATGATCTTTGCTTGATGTTCTTTTTGAGAGTGAAGTGTTTCTGAGAGCTTTGATTTAGGTGACAGAGTGAGAAATTGGACAGCATGTGCATGGGAAAGAGTGTAAATTCAGCAGAAGCAGGAATTTAGAGCAGGTGGTCATGTTGGCGAGGAAGTCTCCAACATTCACAGGAAAAACAGGAAGTCAGGAGTTCTTAGAAAACATTATAAAGTTTTGGTTGCTATAAATGCCATGTAAGAGCACAAGGTGAATCCATTTACCATCTATACTTAAAAGGACACATTGACCTTGAACACTGAGTAATAACTGTTATGGTATTATGTACTATATTATTAAAGATGTGATAAGTTAAAATTCTACTCTATCATAATGATTCAAATTAAATTATCACAACTGGGCCTTTATATTCTAAGCCGTTGGAAGTAAGCAACACATTTTCATTTTTAATTTGAAATGGGAAATACAAAATAAATCCAATCAGTTGATGTTTAATTCATTAAGAACAGTCATTTCTTTTCTACTCTTGGTCCAAGATAGCTGCTCAGGGACATATTTTCAAAACTGAGAATACATCTTGTGCCTTAAAATCCAAACTGGAATAAGTGAAAAGATGTATACACAACAAGTGGTAGCTTAATGCCATTGGAAGAGGTACTTGAATCTTGGATTATGTCATAAACTAGTAGTCCAATGTAACAGATTAGATAGAAAAAATTATTTGGTTCGTTAGTGGGTATAGATGTCTGGAGAAAACAATATGATAAATTGATCATGCAGCAAGAGATTATGAAATGAATATAAATGTAATATAAAGGGATATAAAGCCAGCCCCCCTTGCAGCTCATTCTTCACTGTCTTTTCTGGTTAATTGAAGACAAAGGTTCTACAGAGGAAAGGGGTTTTGCTAGTTCTTGAACAGTGAGCATGTTACCAATGAACACAGAAGAGAAAAAAATATTGTGGTCAAGTTTCAAAAATAAAAATAAGCAAAACTTTAGGTTAATATTCAAAAACAATTTCTAGGCCTGTGTTATCACCTCCTAAAATAATGGAGAATGCTCACACATGAAGGTTTCATGTTTTATAGATTAATTTCTAGTTACTGGAAGAGAAAACATATTAGAAATTTATATCTTATGACTTTTGCGTTTATTTCATGACATTGCCTGAAGTTCATAGTTTCTGATGAAAGGGTTAGTACACTTCAGCTTAAAAGTAAATTTTCACTTGGTTTACGTGTTTGAACTTCCAAAGATAACCTAAAAATATCAACAGAACTTCCTTTTGCTCTTTCTGGTTTTTTGGAGGTATTTTGATTTGATTCCTCTGACATGTGGTGATAATTGAATCACTGTTGTACTAGACTGAGATCCAGTGACATAAGTTTCTGAGATGTTCGGAAGCCAAGTACTTCTCCTTTGTCTTTCCCCTATTGCATCAACCAGAAGATTTTTTTTTTTCCTTCCGGAACTGTAAATCAGACATTCTTGGGCTTTGCATAAAAGCATTAAGGATACTTTCCCTGTCCTAAGTAGTAACTCAGTCCTTTGAAATTATATCCACAGGGATCTAAGGGGTGTTTGAGACAGCTTTATTTCTCGAATTTATTACATTCCTTCATTGCTTCTCTTAAAGATTTCATAAACTCACAATGAAAAGTGGTCACTTAAAATCTCACTCCAGACACAGCAGAAGAAATCAGGCTTGCCTTTTCCTGTGCCCTACATAAATAGCAAGAGCATTGACTAATGATAAAAGCACCAGTTGGCTGGGAGACACCAACCACAGGTGGCGCTCCTTGGCCAAATGACCAGGCCTGAGGGATTTTTTCTGGATCATTTAGCAACTGTCACAATTGAGATTATTTTTTTTATAGAAAGACAATTTAGAGTTTTAAAAGGCATTCATGGGGTGTGTCCAAATTCCTTATTGTTTAACCTACTTTCAGGTTGATGAAGAAAAATTCACATTTTTTAAATTACAGAAGTAGTAAAGGGGACGTTTCATTGGAAAGTGGTAGCTAATTTTTTTCTAACCTGGTTTTACTACCTTATTTTGTTATTTGGCTGTAAATATCCCTTTCTCTGTGTTTATGTTGCTCTATTGACTTCATTCAACCAAACATCCTAGAATGAACTGGACCGAAAAGTAAATATGTGCACATACATGTATAAACTTCAGGAGAGGATACATTTAGCAAACAAGTGTGTTTTTCCGTAACTGCAAGTGAAAAGAAAAATAAGCATTTAGTATATCTGCCAGTTAACGGATTCAATTTAGGGTCATTAGACAGTAGCATATGAGTATTAGCATTTCAAAATAAAATATGTCCTCATTTTGCCTTTTCCAGTTTGCTATAGAGTTGGAATCATGAAGTTGATAGCATTTTCGGATTGATTTTATCTTACTTAGTGATGTGCCTAGAAGTGGACTCCATGTCTATTCATAACTTGTTAGCTCTGAATAATATTCATTTCTTTGGCTGTCTCACGATTTTTAGATTCATTTGCAGGACATATTGGTTGCCTCTAAGTTTTGGCAAAAATGAATAAAAACGTTATAGACAGTTTTATGTGGTTTTGTGCACAGTCATCATTTGTCACTCATGATAGTAAATACCAAGGATCACAGTGCGGAATCATGTGGGATGGGTATTGGGTATTAACAGATTTTTTTTTTAAAGAAACTGCTGAAGTACTATCCAAGTGACTTATTGTTTGATTATCCGCCAACAATAAATGAGAGTTTCTGCCAATATGTATCCTTGCCAGCAACAGCCCTGGTCGAAGTTTGTGCTTTTGAGATTGTAGTAAGTGTGCAGTGGTACCTCCTGCATCCGGCACACAATGTACAGCACCTTGCCAATGTTGATCTCTGTTCACCATCTCTTGTTTGGTGAGGAACCAATTCAAGGCTTATATTTAAGATGAATTCACTCTTTTCATTTTCCTCTTATTAAGTATTCTTTGCATATTTTATATGATACCCTTTATCAAATGTAATTTTACTCTTTTTTCACTTTGTGATTCCTTAAATATTATGATCTCCAATGTCCTCTGCAGACCTGAGTTTTCAATCTCCTTTGGGTCGACTTTATTACTCTTTCTTCCACGAATCATGTTTCTTGAAAAAATCATCGCAACATAAAGATCATTTAGATTTTCTAATTCGCTGTGCCCTAAAAGTTTTAAAATTTTAAATTTCAATTTTTAATCAGTTTTAAATACAATTGCGTGGATAATCTGCACTAGGACATATGTTATTTGAATGTGGATGTCCAATTCAAGCACAATGTAGTGGAAAGGTTAACTTTATTTTCTTGTTTGTACTGCGTTGACAAAGATCACTTGGCTGTGTTGACGTGTGCCTGTTTCTTCTCTCTGTATTATGGTCCAATGAGCTATTTATTCCTTCACCAATATCACACTATTTGGATTACTATAAGTTTATAGTAAGTCTTGTAATCAGAGATTTTTAACACTTAATTTTCCTTTGTCTCTAACATTATGTTGACTAAGGGCGTCATTTTATTTCCCTCTTTCAACTTTAGAATGAGTGTGTCTATATCTGCAAAATACAACATGCTAGGCTTTGGTTGGGCTTTCATTGATTCCAGAGATCATAGTTAGAAGAACTGACATTCTGACAATAATGAATATGATTAGTATTCCGTTTAGTTCTTTATTAAATTTTTATTATTATTTCACAGTTGCTGTAGTTTTTATTCATATATACGTTGTATATATTTTACTAAATATATATCTACAAATTCTGGGTGTTTTTTAGTGTTGGTGTGATGTTTCTGAATTTTAAATTCTCTTTACTCATTGTTGATATTTTTCAAATGTTTGATTTATAGATATTAATTATACTTTTCACTTTGCTATAATCACTTGTTATTTTGAGTAGTTTTATTGTAGATAGATTTTTCCACATATGTAAAAGTATGATCATCACCCAAAGAAAATTGTGTTTGCAAATTTTTGACTTTCTTGTGCCTTGGCGCTAAACAAGATTTCAGTTAAATACTGAAAAGAGTATAGAGAGGGTATCACTTTGCCTTGAAGGAAGTAATTTAAATAAACATTCATGTGTTGTATGTATGTATCTTATAGGGAGTTATATGAGTTAGTTATCTAGTGCTGAGGTTATGGTCTAACAAAATATGGGTAAACACACACAGAAGAACAGTATATTTAAGAAATGATTACTTTTTAAAGAGGTTACACTTCAACAATTTACTGCACGGAGCATTAACTTTAGAATTTAAATACTCAAGCATTTATACTTCATACTTTAAATATATATTTTACAGTATCAACTCTTCTTCATGTTAATAGGTATCAAATATATCTTAAACTTAGTATATGTATCAGACAATTCAAAAAGATAATGCATGCTTATATTTTTTAGATTTTTGCTTAATTTGTCTTCTAGAAGGTTCAGTGTTTCAGTTAACATCTAGGTTTTCGATCCACTTTCATTTGATTTTGTTGCATGTTTACAGGTGTGTATATAGATTCATTCTTCTACACGTGGATGTCCAATTTTCCCAGCATCATTTGTTGAAGAGGTTATCCTTTTTTCTACTGTATGCTTCTAGCTCCTTTATCAAAGATAAGGTAGCTGAGGGCACTTGAGTTTGTCTCTGATTCCTCAGTTCCATTAAATTAAGCCATATGTCTGTTTTTGCGACAGTATCATATAGGGTTTTTTTTTTGTAACTACTGCTTTGTAATATAGTTTGATGTCTAGAATTGTAATGCCATCTGTCTTTGTCTTGTTATTAAGGGGTACCTTGGCTATTCTAGGTCTCCTTTGTTTTCGTATGATTATAAAATTATTTTCTCAAGTTTTGTGAAAAACGTTGTTCGTATTTTGATAGAGATTTCATTGAATCTGTATATCAGTTTGGGTAATATAGTTATTTTAACTAAATTTATTCTGTTTATCCAAGAACAACACATATATTTCTATTTTGTGATGTCTTCGTCAGTTTCCTCCTTGTGTATAACATATTTTTCTTTGTAGAAGTCCTTCACCTACTTGGTTTGGTTTACTTCTAGGATTTTAATACTTTGATGGGCTGTTAAGAATGGAATTATTCTTTTGAATTCTTATTCAGTGAATTAATTGTTACAGTAGACGAATTCTATTGATTTTTAGTATTGGTTTTGTTTCCTAAATTTTGAATGAATTTGTTTATTATTTCTAAGGGTGCCTTTGTGGAATTTTTAGTCTTTCATGTAAGTAATCATATCATCTGCAAATAAGAATAGTTTGACTTCTCTCTTTCCATATTCCCATTATTTCACACTGCTGCCTGGTTGCTCTGGCAAGGGTATTGTGGAGTATACTGAATAGCAGTGGTGAAAGTAAACAAATCCCTCAAATTCAAAGACCTGATTTAAAAATGGACAATAGAAATAAATAGACAGTTTTCAAATGAAGAAGTTCAAATGGTCAGTAAATACATGAAAAGATGTTCAACATCCTTTGCCATTAGAGAAATGCAAATCAAAACTTCACCAAGGTATCATCTAACCCCAGAGAGAATGGTGCATATCAAAAACTTGAACAGCAATCAGTGCTGTCGGGGCTGTAGGGAAAAAAAAAAAGAATGCTCTTACACTGTTTGTAAGATTGTAACCTGGTACAACCACTATGGGGGCAATATAGAAATTTCTCAAAAGATTGAAAATAAATAGCCCCTTTGATCCAGTGATACCTCTTCTGGGAATCTTTCCAAAAGAGTTAAAAGCATCACATAAAAGAGACATATGTATACCTATGTTCATAGCAACACAAGTTACAATAGCTAAAATGTGGAAGACAGCAAAATACCCACCAACAGACGAAGGAATACAGAAGTAACAGTATATGTACACAATGGAGTGCTACTCATCTATAAAGACAGACAGTTTTGCAGCTTCTGTAGGTAAGGGGATGCAACTTGAGATCATCATGCTCAGTGAAGTGAGGCAGACACAGAAGATTAAATATCAAATAATTTTTTTTAAATATGAAAGCACAGAATACAGTCATTTCATAGAACTAACAGGGGGACAGTGGGAGGTAACGAGGAGAGGATGTGGGAGAGTCAACAGGGGGGAGGGAAAGGGAGTTTGATTTTGACATGATATATATGTGAGCAAAATTCTTAAGCTCAATGTAATTGTTATGTATGGTATGCATACATATTAATAAAATGGGGGAAAGTATAACATGGATACCGCTGCTTTCACAGATGAACCTAGATTTCTGTTATTAAATCGTGAAGTATTACAGGTGGCTTGAATTTTAAAGGTTTAACTTTTGGGGGCTGAAGTTAAAATATCATGTGTTCACAGCCTAGGAACATACCACATTACATCAACTAAAAGACAAAACAAAAGTTTTTTTAGACTGTTTCTATCTCAAATAATGCTCTAAAATGTTTTAAAATATGGATATCAGAGATACTGGTTGAAATAGGAATCAACACACATTGCCTGTTTTCACATTCTTATCATTTTTCATCTCTCTTTTCCACTGTAACTAAAATTTAATTTACGAAAACTATGAAATAAAATTTTATGTTTGGTTTGATAACATAGCAGATCAAAGCTTTATGAAACATATTGGAGTCCTCCATCAACAATTCATTCCGGTTTTGATAATCTGGACACTATTCTGGAGGATGCTTCTAGAGATATTTCCTTCTCTTCTCAACATGTTGATTACACAAGTTCAAACTTCAAAGGATACATACTAGATATTTTGGCTGCGTATTGTGATAATGAATTTATATGCAAACATGCTTTTACTCAATTACAAATTAAACAATTAAAACCATTAATCTTGAAGATCAATAAATTGTCATTGCTCTTCGTGTTAACATCTGAGCATGTATTTTGTTAGCCTCCTGCTGTTGGCTAGCACTCTGTGGACGGTGGATACTTCAAATGTCTACTTGGTCCTAAAGAGCTCAGACCCCTAAACTAACCCTAATGTTGACAGAGGCAACTGGTTTTACACTATTGGTATAATTACAAAAAAGAAATTCTTGCACTTAGTAGTCTAGGAACATCTACTTCATTCACTTCTTAATCATAAACTTTTCATTGCTTCTACATAAAGTTTTGAAGTTTCGAAAATGTCTTTCTTTTTTGCAAAAGTGGAACAGCCTAGATTCTAGCACTTCGTTGAAATTGCAAAATGTGGCATACATACAGAGGATAGATTAGTGTACTTCATTGCAAATCTTAAATTTGGCCCTTATAAAATGGGGGAAAATGTTGGAGATATTGTGTACATATTGTCAAATGGTGATCAATGAACATTGGATCAAGATGCATTCTTTCTGGCAGTAATGCAATGTCAAGTCTTAAACATTTGTGTACTTCTTGACACAAACTTGACTCATAGAAATGTATTCTTAAGAAATAATCATAAAAGCTTTATTTTGATTTATGCCAGTTTGTTCTATTTTATACAGAATTAAAAGAATTAAAATTAGCCTTATTGTACAGATATATAACATTCTTTAAACTGATTTTGAGATTTCCACTACCTCTTATATTGCGCAAATTAATATAACAAAAATAATCTTTCCAAAGGTTTGTTTTTGCTTCAACTTACTTAGATGTTACTTACTCACTGATGTAGTAGCTACACATTAAAAACTACTCAATCGGTAATATTTAAAATAATACAAAGTGAAGAATATTCTTGACTTGTGGTTTAATTTATTATGGAAACATTCTGACTGCAATTTTAGTAATCACAGGATCATTAAGGAAAAAGCTAAAGAAGAAAAAATGAAAGACTTGTGAGGCAAATAATTACAATCTAAAGCTAAACAGTATGAAGGCATAATCACTTTTTGCAGATTGACAACCAAGAAAAGCCTCTAACCCTTTTATATAAATGTTGATTTTGGAAAATAGTATTACTTTTCAATCTACATGAGAAATTGAAGAGATAAAGATTCTTTCAACTGTGGCAAAATGAAGTTTCATCAAAATTAGAGGCTATCGATGTGGCAACAATGGTCTAATCCCTCTTGGCACTGAACTGATGGAAACAATTTTGTTTGGTCCGTAACTTGTTTAGTAATCCTGAACTCCTTCTTTCACTCTTCCAGTGGAGGGGGAAAGGATAATTTCTATTTTGCACATCTTTATTAATCAAGCAAAACTGGAGAACAGATGTGATATTCTTTATCCATTTGGGGGATAGACAGAAGGAGAGCCATAATTTTCAGTTTTGCCGCTTTAAATGATGCCCATGAGACAGAGCGTCAAAGACGGAGCCACTCAGATGCAGAATGCAAATGACAAGAGTGTGCTTTAAAGACAAAGTAAACAAGTTGTACGTCTTTGCTGACATTCATTCATTATACAATAAAGAACATACACATCGCTGTTTGTTTTGTTGTTGACTAGAAGGCAAAGGATTCATGTTTGCAAGTCATACATATAGGTTCCTCAGGTTTCCTGTTTTAGTGTAGGGTGAAAAAAGAAACTTTAGTTCAAGAACATTAGGCTAGAAGTGGTCATTTGTTTGTTTATTTGTTTCTTTGTGGTACCGGAGACTGAACTCGAAGCCTCAGTTTTTAATTGCTCAGGCTGAGTTGGAATTTGTGATGTTGCTGTTCCTGCCTCTTTCAGATTATTGGAATTACAGATGGACACCTACACATCTGACCTGGATTAGATTTTTTTTGAGATAAGATCTCCTTGCTCAGTGGCCCAGGCTGGTCCTGAACTCACTGTGGAACCCAGGCTAGCCTTGGCCTCAGAGCATTCCTCCTGCCTCAACATCATGAGTGGTAGGATTATAGGCATGTACCACCACACTCAGCTTTTGATATTTTTTAAACAAGGCATATTACTTAAATATTGAATTTGAGTTTGGAGGGTCAGAAGAAAACTGCTTCTGGAATGTTTGTGTATATCACAGATGATCTGTAGTTATCAAATTTTGCTTTGTTTTATTGTAGTAGTTTCAAAGTGCCATACGAGTGTAATTACATCTAAATACCAATCTCAGTTTCTAATACTTTAACTTTTAATGATTGAACTATTTCATTTTATAGAAATATCTTTAAAAAACTGATTATTCCTTGTAGACTTATTTAGGCTAATAAAATTGTATTAAAATATTTTAGTCAAATATCTTACTGAATATGGCACATATTTCATATTAAATGGAAGATAAACATGTAATATACTTAAGATATTCTTAATTTTATAGAATTTTATTTTCTTAAAGTTATCTTGTTAACCATTATTTTGTTAAATATATAATCAAACTCTCAGTGTATTTAATATATTACACCTGAATCCATTATATCAAAATATAATGAAACTACTAATGAAACAACATTTTATAGAATGGTCTTTGTAAAATGTGTATTGAAATTCTCTGTGATTTATTTATGTCTTTTTTCACAGTTTGTTGCCAAAACTTTGGTATGGAGAAAGCACTTTTTTCTTTTTTCATGTGATAGTTCTTAAACATCTATTTATCTATGTATTTACTATGACTTTATCTCAAAAGCAACTATCACTAGAAGTCAAACAATGACAGCATACAAGCTCTACTACTCTGTTCACATAATAATGCGGTTCTGAGAGTTAATGTGAATGAGAAACTTTAACTTTTCTCCAGAAATTTTTTACCTAGTCATTATTTTTGGAAAGGAAAAGTTCCATTCAGGGCTGTTCTGAAAAGAATTTGACTTTATAATACTTCTGCTAAGTATCACCCACATGCGACAAATCTAAACAGCCGAGATAATGACTGGACATCTTTCTTCCTCTCATATGAAACATTATTGAGAACTTCGCCTAGAACAGCAATAGTTTTAATAGATTTAAAAAAATTGGTAGACAGTGTTTCAGTGTCTACTTCTTATTTTGTCAACTAAGATGAAAATTAATTTCTTACTGGGGATAAATAAATGAATTAAAATGAAAACTGTTCTAGTTGCTAATGCATTCTAGCTTTTTCATGCAAAATCAAGAATGAAATTTTGCATCTATGTTCCAAGGAGAATTATTCCAAGGCTACATTCCACCCTGAAAGTACTTCATTTTTTATTGTTTGTTTTATTTTTATAGTCAACCATACACCAGTTTTGGTCCCAGTAGCCATAATATAAACTTCCTAATTATGATGCATGCAAGCTTTCAGTAGTAGCACAGAAATATCTTACCTAAGGGCACAGATTCCCTCTCACAGAATTTTTCATCTTCTCTACCAATTTCTCACAACTACTCATGGATAACTATTAGTCTTTCCTGAAGCTGTATACATGCGCATCATGTTCTGATGCTCTTGGTAAATATCAGTTGCTCGGTTTGGTGGGTAAAGATTTAGCTACAGATTAAGTGTATATTCTCTGTGCATAGTGAGTTTGCATATTCACCAGGTAGTTCTCTCCCTGAGATCTTCTTTAGAAAATGCATCTCTATTAGAGATTACCTGATTATTAAAGATAAAATTCATTAATAAATTATGATTATTACTATAGGTTGATTTTGAAAAAAGTTAGACTGTGTCCAGTGTACCAGACTCCACAAGTCTGTGCCCTGATGCGTGTGGTAATTAATCAATTGTGAAGAGTTTATATTAATTTCAGGTCGTCAGTGATTCCTATGACAGGAGAGCAGTAGATATGCTCCTTTCTTAATTCTAGGATATAGAAATTTTTTAAACCCTCAAGAACAATTGATAGAAAATGTGCGGATGTTTTGGCTTGACTCTGGTTGATTATAAAATTAAAATATAGCAAATATTAGAAAATACAGGTCTATTAACTGAAAGGAATCTAAAAGTCAAGTTATCATCTCATTAATAGTTTTTTTTGGTGTTCTGGGGAATATTTATCCCATTTCTGTTCAGTTCTATCCTCTTTCCTGAGGGAACCCCAATGACAAGAGAATCTGTGCAGAGTTGGAAGAACACACTCTGCTAAAGATTGTCTTCCCTCTGCTGCTTAATAATCTGTCTCTTACTAAAATAAAAATACCAAAACAAAAGGGTTAAGGTTCACCGAGCTAAAATTCCTGTTCACTAAGTTCATGAATTATTGCATTGTCTTTGCAAGTCATGAGCAGAAAAAGAGAAAGAAACAGAACATTGTGTTTTGAAAAAATAATGGCAAACATGTTTTTGAGCACATCTTCTGTTGAGATATTTTTGTATACAGAAAGGACTAGAACCAGCACCATATATGTTCATGGGACTTCAACGCAGTGTAGTTTAGACCACAGTTATTGCTAATATAAGTGCCTATCAGTTTTTAAGCTATTTGGGTATTCTAAGAAATCATTTTTAAGTTCTACTTCTTTGTTCCATAAAAACGGTGGGTGGATTAGTCTTTAGGATTTCAGGCAGCCTGCAAAACCTTATTTAAACTCCAGTACACTTGAGATGCTCTGGCAATGACATGATTTTGGTTACTTATAACCACTATTTCAAAATGGTTTCTATTTGAAACTGCATTTTGTGTTACATATCAAGAAGCCAGGAACATAGCACAATACTTAGAATTTTTTATCGGTGGAAGAATTTCACATCAAAATTTCTGTGATACAGCTAAAGTAGTATGAGGCAAAATATGAGGTCTTGATGCTAACTGTCAGAAAGCAAAAATGAGTGGAAACGAACTCTTACCCTCCCCTGCAGTTGCTTGGAACATAAATAATGAATAAATCTCACGGTGGTAAATGTCAGAGGAGAGGAAAACAATAGAACAATACAATAGTTATGGAACGGAACATGGTCCAAAATTTCTTATTTCAATTGTCTATCCTAGTCACCCTAAAACTTATTTGAGTACATAGTGATTAAAGCATATTATTGAACCATCAATTCTTCAATTGTGATGTCCAGGTATTGATTGTACTGGCTTCAGTGTGTCTGTGATATCCCATCTCAGGAAATAACCTAAACTTGGATTATTAGGATGTAAAGTTCAGGAAATATGTGTCGGAAACGGAGAAATGGAATCGCTGTTAAAGTACTTGGCAACTAAGCGCGAAGCCTTAAATTTGATTCCTCAGCGTCACATAAAGCCAGTGGTGCACGCCTGTAATTTCAGCACTTTGGAGGCTGAGGCAGGAGGATTGTGTGAGTCTAATGCTAGTCTGGGCTACATAGTGAAATAAGGACTAGCCTGGAATATAGAATAAAATCCTGCCTCAAAAAAAATAAAATATGTTAGGTAGATATATAGTAAATATATAATAATCTTTTTTAGCTAATCATGTACATGATATGTTCACCTAAGAGAAATAAATGAATTTTTGTATAAGTTGCAAGAATTCTCATCACAAAAATAAGAGGAATTTTTGCTATTCCCAAATCGGTAAAAATAAAAAAAAAAGTATTTTTGAGTTTTATGTGACTTAAGTTTATGGCTTCCTAAGATGACTTAGGTGAAGTAGTATCTACTTATTCATTCATTTATTTATTAAAGTTAGTGTGTCACTTCAGATATTATCTAGACGACTTGATGATAAAAATAAAGGTATTAAGATAATAGTTTTTTTACTACCATCCTTTTCCACAATTGTTAACATAAAAGATTAATGAAAGATCAATCCAGCTTCTAAACTTGTATCTAAATTCCATCCAAATTTACACCTATTAACTCACCAAGTAATATCATAGTTGGTAAAAGGTGTAATTATTTTGAGTTATTATTTCAAGATAATGCTAAAAGAAAGAATGAACGTATTTCCATTCAATCTGAACAAAAAGTGAATTTTCTATTTTGTATATTAGAAAAAATCCTCCAGACTTTTATTTAAGAAAAAATAAACTTGTTAAAAAATTACTTTTTATCTCAAAGGCCCAAGGAACAAATAACTGAGTTCATTTTAAAGGATTTTTATTCTATATAGGCAAATAATTTTATCAGAGATTTTAAAATTATTTTTATTATAGCATTATATGATAAGAGTTTTTCAATCTAGGAGTATACAATTAAATATTAAACCCAAACTTATCAGTAATTTCCTACCTGTATAGAAATTTCAAATTTATTTTATTGTTTTTTCTTTCTTTTGGTTCTTTATATTTTAACTTCACTTCTGTTATAAATTCCCTTACAACACTTACCATTTTCTGAAACAACAACTTCTTATGGTCTGCTTAATAACTTATTGTTTTCAATCAATTTTTCAAAGGATCCCATTTGGAACTTATAATGTCTAGGAGATGCTCAATTCTTGTAACACACACTGAAAATTGGGATATTCGTATTTTTACCTGTTTAAATGTTTCAAATGAAAGAAACATCGCAGTTTGGAGCATCAAATAGAACTAGACTTTAACGCTTTTTCATTTTGAAAAGAGAGTTATAAAGAGTTGATTGACTCTATGACACCCTGGTTATGCTGAGATTCACAAAGAACTCCACCTCCAACACTGATTCTGGGCACTCTACCCAACCACCAGGTCGCGCAGCAACCTTGAGCATGTCAGGTGTAAACTCCTCTGATTTCCACATACTCTACAATTAAATTACTTTTGGCCATAAAGTTTTACATGATTTTGGTGAGAGAATGTCAACTCTTGGAAATCCCTTTTTTTTAGAATCTTGGTACCCCATCCTTCAACAACGATGATCAGTTTATCTTCAGTAGCGCCCTCAGACCCCATTAGTAGTAAATGACCTCTTGCATGGTTACTTCTCTGGTCAAAGACAATTTGACTGTATTTACTAGGCTCTAGTTAATGATGTTTACAAATCTATTTTCTGCAAATGATAAACCAAGGGAAATAATGCTGACAGAAAGACATAAGCACAAATAATCAGAAGCCAATGTACCACACTGCTCAGCCTCAGATGCTGTTTATTCCCGCGTTAAAAGGAGAGGAGAAGGAAGGAATACGGAATAAAATGCACTTGATCTTTGAGCATGACACAGAGCTTAGCTCACCACACATCATGTACAATACATCAGATAACATTCACTGTCACTTCTTGACGTGGATTAGTATTTACACATGAATCAACAATTAGAATTGCAAGGAGAGGAAAAGAGGGTAAGACCAGCTTTCCGAAGACTGCTAATAGATAAACTTTGCGACTTTTTTAGTCATCCAAGAATACTGAGAAGTCATCAGCATAGCAAAGCTCTCCTCCTCTCCAATTAAAAATTAGCCCTTTTAAATCTGACTCAAACAACAACAACAACAGCACCTCGGTTTGCCTGTTATGTCATACTTTGAGTAACCACAGTAGAACAACCATAGGAGAAAATGCAAATCTCAGAAGTTAAATAGACATTAGCTTATCTGCAAATAGTTTCAAATAGTGAAATTATATTACTGAGAGGTAAAGTTAATAGTCTAGCTCAATATGAAAAACAGAAGACACTTTTAAATGCAATGTTTAGAATTCAGTTGGCTCTTCTCTGGAGTGAACTATAGATCCCAGGTTAAGATTTCTGCTTATATTTGCTTCAGTAGAGATGGATATAGTTATGCAGCACTATTAGCATTATTTTCTTAGTCTTGCTCTACTCAAAGCTAGGTGTTTGTGTCTAGAGGAGAAAACATGTACACGGAAAGACCTCGTTTTAAAATGTGGATGCATTAGTAACTAGTCAAGTGGCTTGGAGAAAATATCATAAATTTTTAGCTACTCATGCCCTTATGTTTTTGTTCCTCATGTTTCTGTTTTTTTTTAGCATGGAAAACTCAGAACCATACTATGTTTTATTTAAGTTTATAATCCTGACTTAATAATAAATTTATTTTTAATTGCTTAATATTGCATCTAAGTTGCAGAAATTATAAACATACTTTCAATGCTTTACTATTCCTTTATTTCAAATTTTACTTTAAAAAATAAATCAATGTAATTCAATAATCTTGATTCACTTTATGACAATGAGATATATTTTTATTTGTAGTTACTAATAATTTATTTTTTGAAACAATGTCTAGCCATAAATTGTTAGAAGGTTAAATCAATATTTTTATCATTCAAAAGTTTTTGAATGTCATATTGTTATGATAAACAAAAGTCTTTCATACAGAAATGTAAGAACAATTGTATACTTGTAGAGATTTTATATTTCCCTGAATCTTAGGGTCACAGAAAAAATCCTAACTGTAGCTAGAATTAAGTGAAAAGGAATGATGCTTATTTCTTGATCGAAAAGTATATGTTGATAAAGATAAAAAATTGCCAATGAAGACTCACAAACAACCTGCATTGTAACCTGATATAAAATGTATTTATGATAATACTGATACAATGGCTATGACATTAACAAGAATATGATTGATAGTCACTGTGACTGAATCACTAAAAGAATTCTCCAAGTATCTTATTTTATTTTCAGTTTTTCTATGAGCTGAGCATAGCACATAGTATGAACATGAAGTCATTCATTAGGTAGGATTAGACATTTATACTACAAAGGAAGTAGGCAGAATAGCTAAGAAATAAAAGACAGGTCTAATTCCACAAGCCATGTTCTTTCAGTTGATGACCTGCTATTGATGGAAAGATCTCGCTTTACTTAAATCGTGAGGCAGGAGGAGCTTATCTTACTGCTATTATGTTCCCAGAACTAGCAGAGTTTCAGGCACATATGATGTATCTGTGTAGCTCGTTGTTACTAAACGAATCAGTACTGAATGCATCATTTTGACTCCTCCATCTAGAATAGGGCCCTGTATGCCTTAAGTGATCAATATGTATAATCTAAAATTTTAATCATAATGAATACAAGTTCTTAATTGAGAACATTAATTGAAGCATGGATAGAATCCATAGTATGGCACTCATTGAAAACCCTACTGCTCAAATGCTAATTCAGTATCCTCCAACTTCAGACATATTTGTCCATGGCTAAGTAAGTTCAAGGTAAATTCAAGCAGAACCTGTCATATAACATCAGAGAGTGTATCTTCTAGAGTGCAACTTAAGAGCATCATTCTAGGTAGTCTCTGTTGGGACATATATCATAATAATTAATAATTTTAATATTTAGTTCGTTTCTCTAAAAAAATTCCCATTTTTTTCCTGAAAGAATTTCAGGCAATGATCATATTTGTTTCTTTGATTTATCAATGGAATATTTAAAAATCAAATCTTAAGAGCAACTCACGCTGAATTGTTTAGTATGCCGATTCAACGTATTTTCACTTTTGATAATCTGATGTTACTGAAAATGTACCAATACCTTGATTGCAATCATATTTATATGTAGACATCCACAAAGTTAGAAGCAACACAGCATTCATTGCTTCCATCTGCCTTCAGGTTAGTTGGATAATTTCTTAGGACAAAGAGTTAAGAGTTTAGAGTTACATGCCATAAGATGGACATTATTTTTCTACACTTTATTTTGAGCATCCCCTCACAGCTTTAAGTCATCATAGAGTTGATTTGCCAGGCAGTGAGAATGCATCTACGTTTTAAATGTGTTCATTATTTAGACATGTGACATTCTTCATTTATGTGTTTCAAACTTCAATATTTAACTTTATCTTTTGTACAGTTTTGTCAGTTACAAAAATATCTTCGTGAATTTCTCTCTGTTAGAGAAGCTGCTAAGTGATAAAGTTCCTGCTTCCACGTTTCTTGGAGCGCAATTTGACAAACACACATTTGTATCTTAGAAATGCATCTGGGCAAGTTGTAACAATGGATTCCCTAGGAAGACTGAGGTCCTTACCCTGGTTACAAGTAACTTGGAAACCTGTTGCAAAATTATCAGCATGTGTGTACTACGTCTCTTCTCCTTCATTAAATTTGTTATCTTACTCTAGCTTGTTTTTTTAATTTACAACCAAACTGTCATTTTCCTAAAATTGTGAATTTATATGAGAATTATAGCCCTAGTACATATGACAAAGTAACAAAAAAGTTACTATGCTCTGGGACTCACTAAGCATCAGATACGATAATGAATGCTAATTAGAATCTTAGACAAAAGTAGCTATGAAGACAGCCCCTGTCATTCTGATGAGGAAACTGAAACACAGATTTTGACACACAACATGTCCTTCTGTGCTGAGCATATTTCATAGAATACCACTCACAGATGTTAAGATGTGCAATAATGCAACTCCTGCAACTCCTTAGTTGTTCCTCTTTTTTCTCCCCATTTTGTTGATATGTATACGTGCAAAATTTAAGGTTTACAATGGAGTTGAACCTTTTATGCACATATGTATCTTGTCAAGGTGACGAGGGCTTTCCCACTTTCCTTTCACCTCTCCCCCTCCCCTTCCCTCCCTTCCTTCTCCCCTACCTGACCCCCTTGTTTCACTTTGTTTTTCCTTTTAAGTTCCATAGGAGTTGTGCTCTGGGACTCTCATATCAGAGAGACCATTCGATGTTTCACCTTCTGCTTCTGACTCACTACACTAAGCACGATGTTCTCTACTTTCTTCCATTTGCCTGTAAAAGCCTCCATATTGTTGATCAAGATCATAGCCTTTCATAAACTATACTAATTATGGTATATTTACTTTTATAATCATACATTTTATTCATCATGATTTTGTAATGTATTACTATTAATTATATAACATGAACTAATTCATTTTATGGGACTAATATTTTATGCTACAAAGTGAAATTAGATTTTGTAAAATTTATTCTGTGGTGTTCGTGGTTATTAACCACATTATGTAATGTTTATGCAACAGTTGTGCCTCTACAGCCAGCTCCAATATACCAGCTCTATTTTATACACACTTTTCTCTTAACAAAATTTGATGAATAAATAACAAATGTAGGTATAGATTCAAAAATCTTCTGAGTAGAAGAGAATGCATTTAACAAAGGATCAGCGTTTTCAAAGAGATGAAAACTATTTCTGTCTTTTTCAGTTATTACTCACAAATTTATTTAACTAGCCTTCTGACGGAAAACTAAAACTTCATAACAACAGAAAAATAACTAAGCAGAGATACTGTCTTTTAATGCATGTTCTTTACATCAAAGACTATATTTTTATATTTTTAAGTTAGGTTGATCCATTGCTTTTCAAAAAAAAAGAAAGAAAAGAAAACTATTTGAGAAAAATTGTGAAGGTCAGGAAAACTTGGTGATCCAGTTACATTCTCTCCAAATGTTTAATACAATTTAAAAGATTACAAACTTTCTACTTCAGCAATCCGTTGCTTCTTCCTTGTCTAGAATATTTCATATTTTAAAATAAATCTATGTTGCCTAAAATGAGGCTTATTAAACACAGATTTTCAACCTCTTTGTCAAATATCCTTGTTTGACAGATCTCATGGAGTTTTAAGTTGAGTTCCCTGTGAAGTTAGCTACCAGATAAAATACAATATATAGGACTTCATATTAAATAGCATATTGGGATCAAACTTGAGGGATTGGAGGTTTGAGTGAGAATAGGCAAGAATGTCTCACCACATAGCAAGCTCCAAAGCTAGAATGGCCTGTCAGAGGGGTCTGAAATTTGGAACAAAAAAGGCACCACATTGTTCATGGTTTTTGATATTTCAGGCTATGTTTGACCCAGACCTAAATGGCTCTGTGCAGCAGAGGCAGCCTTTGAGGAAGCTGATTACTGATAGGTGTTGATTAATAGAATCTTCCAAAATAGGGACACAGGTCACCCAATGAAGGGATTTTGGTATATTGTATCTCAGTGACCAAAACAGAGGTTCCATTGGCTGCGACATAGCTGGTGGGAGACCCTGAAATGGAACTGCGCATTTTGTGGCCAAATATATTTTCTACTCTTCCTCCAAAAGGCTACCCTGTGGTTCTTTTATTGTTTTCTCTTTCCTCAGTCTTTTTCTCTTTTCTGACTTCTTATTTTCTGAGCAAAAGAAGAAAAAAGTGCTGTCAAGATTTGCACTTGAAAACAAAAGAAGAAATTATAGGCCAATATCTCTCATGAATATATATGCAAAAAACTCGACAAAATAAATGCAAACAGTATAACACATAGTAAAAAAGATTATACATCATGACCAAGTGGGCTGTATCCCAGGATGAGGAGATATTTCAACACATGTTACACATAAACATGATATGCAACACAAAAAGATGCAGAGTTAAAAATCATATTATCATCTCAATAGACGCAGAAAAAACATTTGACCCAATTCAACATTCATTTATGATAAAAACACTGAAGAAAACATGAATAGAAAGACCTTACCTCAACCTGATTCAAGCGATCTGTTATAATCTCTGTGTGCATATCATTCTAAATGGGAAAAGGCTGAAAACATTCACTCTAAATTCTGAGAAAAGACAACGATGCCCACTTTTACCCATCCTGTTCGACATAGTGTTTGAAATTCTGGCTGGAGAAATCAGGCAAGAGAAAGACATAAAAGAAATATGAATTGGAAGAGAAGAAATGAGATAACCTTATTTGCAAATGACATGATACTCCACTTCCAAGACCCCCAAAGTTCCACCAGAAATTTATTGGAAATAATACACAAATTTGGCTCAGTAAGAGGCTATAAAATTAACACTCACAAATCACTACCACAATGAACTCAAAAAGAAGAAAATCAAGAAATTAGCTCCACTCACAATAACATAACAATAACAACAAACATACTTAGGAATAAATCTCACCAAAGAGGTGAAAAACTATGCAGAGGAAATTACAGAACCTCCAAGAATCAGACAGAAAAGGATTGTAGAAAGTGGAAAGGCACCCCATGTTCCCAGAGGGAAGAACCAATATTGCCAAATGGCCATACTTTCAGAAATGTTTATAGATTCAATGTAATACCAGTCAAATTACCAATATATTCCTATACAGTACTAGAAAAAAAACTCTAAAATTTATATGGAATCAGAAAAGACTCAGAATTTTCAAAGCAATTCTAAACAACAAAAGCAAAGCTGGAGGAATCACAATTTCTGATTTAAAAACTACAAGGTAACTGTCATTAAATCAATATGGTATTAGCACAAGAACAGAAATCTCATGAGTAGAATAGAATTGAAGATACCTAGGCAACCCCAACTTCCCACAGTCATCTGATTTTGACAAAGGGGCCAAAACACTCATTGGAGAAAAGGCAGTGTCTTCAACATGGGGAAAACTTGATATCCGCGTGTAGTAGAATGCAGCTAGGCCCTTATCTGTCACTATATGCTAAAATCAAATCTAAGTGGATCAAAGAGAGCTGGATATCAAAACAGAAACATTGAATCTTAGGGAATTCAAAGTAGGTTGAATTTTGGAAGATGATAAGAAAGAATTTATTAGATACAATCCCATCAGCACAAGGCATAGCAAAAGGTTCACCAAACAGGACTGCCTCAAACTGAAACGCCTCTGCACAGCAAAGAAAACAATTTGCAGGGTGCATATACAGCCCGCGGAGTGAGAGAAAAATTTGGCCTGCAGATCCTCTGGCAGAAGTTTAATATCTAGAATATATAAAGAGATAAAAAATACTCCAAGTAAATAATCCCGTCAAGAAATGGGCAAGTGAAATGGAAGGAAAATTCTTAGGAGAGAAATTACAAGGGGCTAATGAGCCGTGGAAAAGTATTCAAGGTCTTTAGCCAACAGAGAAATACACATCAAAACAACACTGAGATACCACCTCCCTCCAGTGTGAACAGCTTACTTCCACAGCTTAGAAAGAATTGCTGTCAAGGCTGTGGGGAAGAAGGAAAACTGCACTGTTGGTTGGCCTGCAGCATGTGCTTGCCAATTCCCAATTCGTGGTGGAAATTTGTATGTGTCAATTAGGTTATGTAAGAAAAACTCAATATATTTGGCTAAGACTTTCCAAAAATCATGTCGAATTTCTCTGGACTACTTTGAATTTTTTATTAATTAATTAATTCATTGGTTTATTTTGATACAGGGTCTTGCTCTGGAGTTCGGGTTGATCCTGAAATCACTATGTATGTAGCCCGGGCCATCCTTGAACTCAAGAGCAATCCTCCTGCCTCAGCCTTCCAATCGCTGAGATCACAGGCATGCACCAGCATACCTGACTTATCATAGTGGTTAGAGTGCTTGCCTAGCAAGCACAAAGCTTTAATTTCAATTCCTCGGCACCACATAAGCTAGAATATTTTTAGAATATCAGTTTAAAATTACATTGCATATTTTCAAGGATAATTTCAAACTGCCACTTATTTGGCTTTTTCTCAACTAAAAAGTTATTTAAAATGTAGCATTGAAAGCTTATTTATATTACAAGATTAGTTTATGTATGTGCTCTCTAGAGAGAGTGATAGCTCTCTTCCTATCTGTGCACTCACACATACAAACATATATATATACATATACATAAATATAAATACACACACACACACAAATATAATTTCAAATGGGAGATAGAGCACTTTTTAAAGCAATTTGTGTTGATATTGTGAAATATGGCCTTGACTTTTTTTATAACATAAGCAACAGATGCTTAAATATATGCATTATTAAAATTATTGTCTATATATTCAATATTGTCAGGTAAGATTCGACTTGAAATTACTTTCTGGAAAAATAATTCATTGTGCATACCTTCTACTGCGGTTTGGGATCAGAATGTGCCTCAAAAGCCTCAAGTACCCATGAATACTGTGTACAGCTGAGATGTGGGTTCTGGCTAGAAGGGGCAGATACGTGAGGCTTTACAAGGTGGAGGGGTGAGTGCTGCCTCCACTTTTCCTCTCATACTTGGCTCTGTGCTGCCACTGCACAAGGACGTCTTTCCCCAACTCAAGACCCACCATGTGGTTCCACCTTTTCTAGCCACTTGCCCCTAAATGGACTGTGATCTTCTGTATCTGTGAGCTAAAGTTAATCTTTCCTCCCTCAGTTTGTGGAGGTCAGATGTTCTGTCCTAGCAAAAGTAATTTAACTAAAATCTCTTCTTTGTACAGTGAGAAACTCCTAGAATAGTACTGGCTGTCTGAGAAAAGGTAAAAATAATTTCCTGTTCAATATATTAAGTTTCTTTTAGTCCTATAAAGTGACACACAACTGAGATACTATGTGTTCACATGAATGGACTCCCAAGAAGCAGAACCCCAGGGGAGATTTTCTGATTGTTTTCTTAATAGTCAATGTAACTCAGAAAGGATCACCCACTGGGCCACCTTCTGAGTATTTTAAGGAGAGAGAGTGTTTCTCAAAGACAAAGTGTCAAGATGCATGCCATATATATTAGTGAGAATCTTTTGAGGAGAAATTGACTTGTATCCTGGTGAATGCAGCAATGACAGCATTTGGTCATAGTGCCAGCAGGGATTAAATGTCACTTTCCCCCTGGGAAGTGTCCTCAATGTATCTCCATATGCAGCTCACTCTCAACCAGGAAGGTTTTTAGGCAGATGAGAGGGCTCTGAAATATGCTCACTCGCATGCCCTCTTTTAGAGCAGACTAAATTCTGACAAAAGATAAAAAAGAGAGAGGAAAAATATATAGAAGAGTTCTAACAATGTGTTCAGCTCCAGAGCTGAAAGTTTCCACTATCCCCATTATGTTCCAATGAATTTGGTATGTGGAAATTACACTGTAATTCAATGTAAGAAAAATGAATAAAAATTACCTCACTTTTTGAAATGAAATATTAAGAAAATCCGAAATAACTCCGTACAGGAAAATCTAATATCACTTAAAAATATTTCTCTTTTTACATATTTTGAACATAAGAATCATCTATGTCCTTTAATTACCTTCATAAGTATTCACCCACACTTACTTCGTAGGATTTCATATTTATTTCCCTTGTAACCAGAAAATTTTCCTGTTGTTTATAAGGAATAGCATTAAGCAAAGATAAACATAAATACCCGGATGATTCTAACTTTATTTTAAAAAACGTATTTAAAATTTGATTTTTGTTAACATTATGAGCTTTTTTTTTTAATTTGAGGTTTTTTGTTGGATTGTAAAACTTCCAAATATATTCTACGGTTGGAATGGAGTCTTTTTTCCCTAACAAAGTAAAAAGAAAAATTAAAATGCTTCCGAAGTCCAATGTTGCAATTTCAAACGTAGCTTAAAATGATAAACATGCTTTCATATTGCAACACCTTTCTCAGCTCCAATCATTAAATCGGTGTGTGTGACAAACCTTGGTTGAGAATAATGCTTTTTTATTTCAATATATTACACTTCATCCAATTTGTTAGTCATTTACATTCAAAAAGAATTGTTCTGCTGTGGGAAAAATTGTATTGTAGATGATAAATTTTGGATTTCTTATTTTTATAGCACCTAAATTATGCATATTTTGTCAATACAATCCATCACATACTGATATGTAAGAAATAATGTTTCAATATATAGCAAAGCATCATGTATTCTGTTCAATTCGATTATACAATGAACCTAAGTCCCTTAGAGGAACTTTTTTCAATGTCATGTTGATAGTTTACAATGTAGTTCAGAATTTCAGATATGATTCTATAGTGCTTAAGAAATAAATATTATGTAGACTTTTTTTAACTCAATAGATGATTGATCAAGTTCCATTAAAATATATGAGCAAAACATGGGGTCAGACTTTTAAAATAGAGAAAAATTCATTTTTCTTTCTAGCAAAGCATGACCTACAAAAAGAATCAACAGGCCTAACTTAATTAGGACTAGTACTCTGAAGAAGAATTGCAGATAATTAAACCATAAATGCAAATTTCTTTTTTATTGCCTAGATAAAGTTTCTACTGGTTAGTGGATTTTAAACTTTCATTTGATTAACTATGTAAGTATATTCAATCTCAGACCTCCATTTTTAAAGGATATATAATTTAGAAAACATAAATTTGATGAACTCTCAAAGATTCTTTCAAAATAAAATTTAAGCATTTTTATTTGTCTGAGGAAAGCAGTGTTCTATTTTTTTCAACAAGTTCTCTGAATTTAGCAATGGTGTAGTATTCTCATACTACAGAAACCACACAAAATTTAACATTCTGACTAGCTTCACTACACAGTCTAACTTCACTACACATATTGGTCTCAAGTTTCATTTATTTAACTACAAATGATTCTTATCTGTCTGTCTTTTTGACAGAGTAGTCCGCTGTTGTATATATAATAGATTTTTTTGTATCCGTTGTTTTATTGATGGACGTTTCAGCATCTTACACAATTTAACTATTATGAGTTGTGTTGCCTAAACATGAATATACATGGATCCTTGCTGTTACTTTTTAAAATGTTCTTTAAACCCAAAACAGTAAGGAATGTTCACTGTAAATAAAAAAGAGGACTTTTGTAACCTTATGTCAAAGAAAATTGGTATATGGTTAATATTTTCATAAAGAAGTCATGACTAAAATTCTGTGCAATTTCAATTAGTGTTTTTTGAATCAGAATGAGAATTAATGAAGTAGAAAACTATCATTCATTTACAGACAGACGAGGACGCCAAAGTCTAAGTGGCTTTGCTTTGCTAATGTCATAAAACTATCATAAGAAAGAACCTTGACTAGAACTCCGGTTTCTATGACATCAGCATTCCAAAACTGTACCACCAGATCAGTGAAAGAATTTCCAAACTGCGTTAGAGTGCCTGAAATGGCTCTTTTAGGATTAAAGTTGAGGCCCCAGTTAACAACAATATTAAAAGTAACCTCACACTCATGTGTCAGAATGAAATTCCCTGGGCCAAACTGTGAGAAACATAAATATGTTCACGTGCTCACTCGCTCAGCTTTCTACCAATACCTACTTATCGTTGCAGACTCCCTACAGTGGCTTGCAAGGCCATCCTTTAAAGAATGGAGTTCTGAGATTGAATGTACTTACACAGATATTCAACTGTGATCTGGTGTGGCCTGCCATCTCACTCTCCTCTGAAGCATGGAGTATGTTACTTAGTTGTTCCACTCACATGAAGCTACTAAATCTTAACACGCCAAGCACACATCTGTCCCAGAGCCTTCCAGCTTTTCTTCTTCCCGGAACCTTCCTCTCCCTTGATGCAGGTCTCTGGTAATGTATCACTTTATCATCAAGAACAGTGGGACCAATTATTTGAAAGCATGTCATTAATTTCTATGATTTTATTGTGCTTTATTTTTTCATATCATTTGCTTTGCAGTATTTGTTTAAATTTCTTCCAAAGTAAGAAAATATGAAATCCATGAGAATACGAATCCTGTCTTTGTCTTCTGCAACATTCTGCATATTGAGTGGAAGGGACTCGTGGAGGTGAGGATTAAATAAAATAACCATATAAAAATGTTACCATCATACCTGGTCCCTACTTTGGGCACGTGGAAAGCAGGGATTGATGCTGAGCAGACTGTAATAGTGGCTCTGCACCTGTTCTGCAGCTATGCCTACAGTGGCAGAACTGAATCATTGTGAGAGACCATAGATCATGCAAAAATAAACTATTCAGTAGATGGTCATTTACACAAAAATCCAACTCGCTTTTGGTTAGATTGAATAAACTAAGTGAATGGACTGACTAGATGAATAAAAAATGGATAAGTGATGGAATGCTTGCATGAGTTAATCTCGTGTTTACATGGACAATGATGACAGCTATGGATATAAACCCCAATGGATGATTTGGTATTGGGTTCTAAGTGAGTTAATGTCTTGATTTTAATAAAATAGAAGAAGTATTATGCTTATTATACTTGAAAATGAGATGCTATTACTAGCTGAACTCTGAAACCAAGAAGGGGACGACGAGCCAGAGAGCATATAGGGGTGAACTGAAGTTCTGAGGGAAGGCTCAACATCTTGTCACATTTGGTCCATTTCATTTAGAATTATATGTCTTTGTATCAACAACAACAACAAAAACTAAGTCATTTCAGCAATTTTTTTTCCAAAGTTGATTATTGTCAAAATGTAGGCAATTCTCTGTTCAATTAATACAATGGGTTTTAAAGAGAGATTTATTTGTTATATGTCTCTTTTGGCAAAGCAAACGTGTTTCCATGGCTGAGTTCTGGCGAATGAAGAAATATTTCAGTTTCTTGTGTAGTACTGCCCCTGGAAGGCACCCTGCCTCCTCTCTTAGAGGAGGCTGATGTTGGAGCCATTTTTGCTATCCCTGAGCAAAGCAATGAGCGTTTTTGCCCACCTCTACCCTACTAGGGAAAGATTGGTGTCACTACGTAAGCAAATTCAGTTTTCATTTACGAAGACACATTTTGAGAAGAGACAGGAATCAGGGTTTCATTACTGTACCTCTAAGACTATCTTACACAATTCATTTTTAAAATGATGAAAATATTATATCCATTAGGTTCTTCAGAAGAAAAGAATCGATACAATTTCCATGTATGCTTAGAGTATATATACATTTAGTATATAATTATGAAGGGGGCTTGTTAATTAGGCTTACAGGGTTAGATGAAGGATGGCCCATAATGGTGGTCTGTGTGCTAGAAAACCAACAGAGATTCAGTAACTGCTCAGACTAAAAAGCTTAAAGCTGCAGAATGAAAAGATCAAGGGTGATGTACTAGTCCAAGACTGAAGACCTGGCAGCTTCCTGGCCAGTTGCTTGTGTGTATTCCTGAAGAAGTTAAGAGTCCAGTGTCCACAAGTCCAGTGTCCAGAGGTGAAGGCAGCAATAAATGTACCAGATCGTGTAGAAGGGAGCTTTCAAATCCCAGCAAGTTCCTCTGCCGTCTCCTTTTCTGCCTGTTTATTGGTGCCATCCACAGTCAGAACAGATCTTTGCCCTTAGTTGGCACATGCCACTCATCTTCGGTGACCTCAACTATCTACAAACCAAACGATGAGCTTTCACAATGTGGTAAGAATCTCTTAATGCAGTCAAAATTAGAATCATGATTAGCTGTCACTCTTATACTTATGATTCCTTATGCATAGCTGGTAATCAAACTTGCTATGTAAAAAATAAATGAGGGAAAAATAAGAGTTGATGCTTAATAATAAAATTATAGATTAAAATAGAAATCTACTTATCAAATGTTTTCTTGATAAAATAGTTGAGAATCTACAAAATCAAGATTAAGTGAACATGTTTTACAAAATAAGCCATTTTTTTCCTTGAGTTGTTTTTTTTTTGTTTCTTTTTTTGAGCATCTAAAGGCATTCAGATAGAGATAGAGCTTTACAGTTTGGCTTAATGAGAAAAGGATGGAGAAGTACTTTGGGCTCCTGTAAAATTCTCTCTACTATTGTGACCACAGCAAGTGATAGCATAAATAAGATCCAATATAATCCTATATAATTTAAAATTGTTCAAGTTACTTCACACCTAAATTCCACTATTATGTCCAGGAAGTGGCAAATGAGTCACAGTATTCTGCAAAGTGAAAAGAGTCAGAATAACGGTCAAGTGGAAGGAAGCCTAAGAGGGTCAAAGTGATCCCATCTGCCAGGAAGAGAAGCTAACTCAAAAAAAAAAAAAAAAACTACATTGGAAAACACCAGAATAAGTGAGTGATGAGCGCTGGGGTCTAACCTGCATAGCTGAATGGATCCACGTGACCAAATTCTTTGTCCAAGAATTGTTCCTTGTATCACTCAGCTCTACCTTTCTGTAACGTAACTTCTGTTCAGAAGTGAAGACGTAAGGGCTGCCAAGAGGCCCAAAGTGATCAGAAATGAGAGAAATAATCAAGCTGCAGAATAGGATGGGATTCAAATGTGTCATTACAACTAATGTCTACATGAGTTTTATTCACATTTTAACTATTTCAGGGGATCTAAATAAGCCCGGATATGCAAATATAAAGGAAGGCAAGCGCAAGCGCGGGGGAAAGAGGGTTGCACACATGCCAATGGTCTGATGTAGTTAACAGGGAAATGGCAAGTATCTCTCGTTATCTTTTTAGATGCATAAACTTGATAGAAAGGGGCAAACTGGAGTGCTCTGTTAGCTCAACAAATCATTCTTTAAGAGATGACTTGATAGACTAATATCCAATCACGTATTTTTTTAAACTCTACCCTTAATATTGCTATAGTGACCAAGCGATAGCATGGAAGGAAGAGTAAAAGATAAAAAAAAAAAAAAAAAAAAAAACACCACAAACCTTCTTGAGTTTTATGTTTTAAAGATGGATTTTATAGACTGCATGAATTGAATTTCCTGTCTGATCTCTCAAAGACCTTGATTTAGTGACTAGATCACATCACTAGATCGGCTTGGTGTTCCAAGTAACCTACATACTTAATTGTTTCCATCTGTTTTAGTCAGGATGATGAAATACTTGAGATAATTTAAAAAGAGGAAAATTCATTTCTTGACACTTTGGCTAAGATCAAGTATAGTATCTCTTCTTATCAGTTTAATATCTAACATGTCCTGTATAGGAGGACAATATATTAAATAGATTTTTGGAGCTGAGAGATGAAATACGAGCTTTTTCTGCCCGTACACCTTGACCTACTATTATAGTACAGCCAGGAATGGTATGCCTGTTCAGGGGAAAACAAAAACAAAACAAAAATAAAATAAATCGCTATTTTTTTAACAAAAATAAAATGAGGGGAGATTTTTTTTTTCAAAATTTCAGAAATTTCCATCCATGTCACTTGGCCTTGTTGATTTTGGCCTGGGATGAAGCGGACTCTCCTCGTGGTGCATGTGGTAAGACAAAGCTGCCTTCGTCATGGTTTCTAGTAGAAGCAAGAAGAAGAAAAGGAAGGGCCTAGTACCCAGTATTTCCTTCAAAGGCACTACAGATGGTGACATAACTTCTTATCACTAGGTCTCACCTGTTGAAAATTCCACAACTTTCTTTAGCTGGGCTTGATGGCATATTCTTGTAATCTGAAAACTCTGGAAGGTGAGGAAGGTGGGTCACAGGATCCAGCCCAGCGTGGGCAATTTTGTGACTCAGTGAAACCCAATTGGAAAATTAATATTAAAGCAGACTGACAATATTACTCTGTGTGCAGGCTTCAAGTTCAATCTCTAGTACCACTATTAAATAAATAAATAAATAAATAAATAAATAAATAAATAAAAATCTATAATCTCCCGTAGCACCACCAACTGGCCACAAAGCCTTAATGGAGGGAAAGATCCAGAGGGTGGCAAGGAATAAGGAAATAAAACGATCTAGGTGTGATATGTGTATGTTCCAATTTCATTTCATAACTGGTATGTATTATAAATGCACACTAATTAAAAAGAATAAGTTTGGCAAAAAAATCCACAGCATCTGTGAAATGGGGCTATTACTCTCCTCTGAGATTGTTGCATAATACAGAGAAACATTTGTAGTACATTCAGCATATATCCTAGTATATTTTAGGTGATCAATGAGAATTCATTCCTATTCTTTCATTTTCATTATTGATGAATAAAGAAAGCTAGAAAACATCATCTTCAGAAGTATCCTTCTGAAAAGTGATTAAACTCTCTCCGTGACTGTAAAAAGTCAACCCCTAATATTGCCCACAGGAGCCAACGGAGACAATAACAGTCTCTTCCTTTAATCTAATGTGCTAAATCTCCATCATTTTTTAATGTATAATTTGAAGCCAAACTGCCAAGACATATTTATAGGCAAGAAAAATGACAAAGTAACTTACTGTGAACTAACATTCCAGCAGTTGTGTAAGGAATGAGTTCACTGGCTATTATGTGAGTGTTGTGAAGGTGATCATTAGCATAACTTTATGACTATTTTATTGTGGAATCTACAGTGGTGGTCTCTAGGATTCCATAGATGATATTTATGGTATTTTATTATGGCTGTTAAAAAGCAAACTCTAGCTTTCTTCAAACAGGAATCAAACAAACAATCCACATTTAGGTACTTCTGCCCTTTCTTGAGTCGAAAAAGCTTCTATTTAAGACATAATCAAACACTGAAAGTGTACATAGTAGCTTGATTCGATTGCTGATTTCAGGATCCGCTAAGGTTATTATCTCTTCCCCAAATGTTCTAGTATATTGTTGTCTTAATTATGTTTTTGTTGCTGTGACTCAATACCTGACATTCTCAAATTTAGGGGAGGAGAGTTTTATTTTAGCTCACCATTTCAGAAGGGCAGAGCCCACTTGGATGGCCACCAGCAGTGGAAGTACACGGCAGAGGCAGAGTTGGAGGCAGCTCCTCATGACATTACAAACAGGAAGCCAAGTCCCACCCAGTCCCATCTACTCTAGTTAAAGAGGTAGGTAGCAGAATATATATATACTCCAAGTCCCATCCCAGCGATCGGCCCCTCCTGGATCCAGGTGTGGAAAGTGCGATTAATCTCCACCACATGCCTGTTCTCCAATTTATCTGTCCGCAATCCATACCTGCATAACAAGCCTCAATCTCCCAATATCACATGGTTCCACAGACAGTCCATAACATCCAAACACATGAGACTTTCGGGGACATTCTAGATCCAAACCATAAAAATTGTTATCACTATATCTAGTACATCAGCCATATAAATTTATCCAACTGAGTGGAACAAAGGAGCATGATCTGATGTCTCATCTATGTGCTTGACTCAATATCAGGTGCTTTGGAAATGTTACCTGACATAACTCTCACAACAACCTGTGGGAATCAGAACTACACAGTGTTACAGAGGGAAGGATTCCACAATGCATGAAGTGAGGCTTCAAGTCCAATTCTCTGATTTCACACGTCATAACTATACTCATGCTGTGCTGCAGGCTATGCTAGGGAAACTTTTCTACATGAAGCTTTTGTTGCTTACCGTGTAAAAAAAATATTGTCATCTTTACTCTCCAGTTGTACTGTGAATGTGTGCGTGCACACATCTGGAAATAAGTGTGCTTGTGTTGGAGATGCCAACGTTTAATGTGGGTCAGTCTGGTGAAATGCAGGACTTTGTGAAATTCTTGAAATTATAACACAAAGCATCCACCTTTCATATTGATATCAAGAGAGAAAATCAGCTGAAGAATAAAAATTGACTGTTTCTAAAACAGTTTAATTATTTCAATAAAAGCTATTGGTCTAGCAACTCAAGTGGAATTTTTATTTTAATCTCATATTAGTGTCTGATTTTATGAACACAATCACTCTGGATGGTTGTGAGACTAGGTGAAAATCAAAATATAAAAATATTCAAGATTCTTTGAAACAGCTCCAGGTATTAACCGTTCTAAAAGTTATTTCTCACATTCTCTACCCAGCAACTGCAGCTGAGAGATAAGAAACCAAGGTGGACAGTGGGAAAAGCAGATTATCAAGTATTAACAGTCCATTTAAGTGTTTTTCCCAAACTCAGAAGGCATCACGGGCTTGAGTATATATAGTCCTGTGGGTTAGGCC